>JARQZK010000210.1:65000-80687 GCA_030704885.1 Cynegetis impunctata | reverse complement strand
TTAGCAGATGTCATCAACCTACACTCAATGAACTGCAACAATAAACAAAAGGTTATTATGACTTAAATGAAAAAAATTCATACAATTTGAAAAAGAGAACGATTTTAGTTTAGACGATTAATAAATAAAATCAAAGTAATTTTGTATTTCAAGTTTAGTAAATATTCAATTAATTAATAAAATATGAAAAATAATATCAAAAAAAGCTGCTTTATATTTTTCGAAAAACCAATTCAATTGAAAATAATTTCAAGTGATGGGCTTAATTATATTACCATATGACTCAAAGTGAGGTTATAATATCGCGAGTGATATCTGTTATACATTTTTCTTGAATTCCTACTCTTCTAAAAATCTTCTACGTGTGAACAAAGTGTGCCAAACGAGATCAAAATAATGTTACACCTTCAATTAACGAATTGAGAATGGAAAAATCGTTCTCTAAGATTAAGAAAAATAGCAATAACTTACTACAAACAAAATAGTATCTGCAATAAATTATTGAAATTGAAAATCAAATGTAAAATAATATTGCCAACAGATTCACATGAATTTTTATATATCCTTAAATGAAAGCCTTTTATCAAGGTAGTTATAACAGTCGCCAAATTGAGTATCAAAGCTTTCAAATTGCTCACTTAACCAACATGTCACCAATACCTGAGAATTTTAGAGGATATTTCTGATATTCCATCTAGCCTGAAGCAATTAATCAAATTATAAAATTCCTTATTTCTAATATATCAGCATAATAATGATCAGGAAGATCATTTTCAGAATAAATTAATACTTAATGAAAGAATGAGACGAATTTTTCCATTAACCTTGGCGTTGCAAGTAAGAATTGATAACCTGAAGAACCATCTATATCCCTAAAATTTAGTTTACCTACACAAAAACATGCACACATACATACATATATATATATATATATATATATATATATATATATATATATATATATATATATATATATATATATATATATATATATATATATATATATATATATATATATATATATATTATGGATTATATAGCCTGCGCCATAAAATGGAATGAAAAAGTTTGAGAGTGATTGAATGAAAAAAAATAAAGGAATGGTAATAAAACGGTGTTTTATTAAATTTATGAAAATAAACATGTAATTATTGATTATTATGAAAATATTAACTAATTATCAATTTAATCAGTACATTCGATCTTGTTAATGACTGGTTTGTGGTTACAAAAGTGTAACACATATGTTGACGATTCAATTTTACGTAACAGAAATCTTGATTGCAACTATACACTTATATGAAAAAAAATTAAATTTTTGATTAGTCATTCTGAACCATGCTCATCATTATACTAAAATATGGTAGATTATTTGTGGAAATTACAATCAATTCTTCACTTCAAAACCATACGTAATCTATAATAATTCGATGATATTATACTGATATCTTCATATATTTAGAGAGTTAAATTAAAAACACTGGTACTTACCTGACTACATTATCACTGTTCTACTGAATATTTTTCAGAATTCATCATTAATTAATTAAATAACAACAATATGCATACCTATACGAATACAGCTGATGCACCCGCCTAGCAACGCTATCGTGTCCGTATCAAGTTTGTATTGTAACATGCGAGAAATAGTTCTGCAGTGATATATATATATATATATATATATATATATATATATATATATATATATATATATATATATATATATATATATATATATATATATATATATATATATATATATATATATATATATATTTATATACATATATATAAAAATATATATACATAATTTATATATATATATATATATATATATATATATATATATATATATATATATATATATATATATATATATATATATATTGTATATATATATATATATATATATATATATATATATATATATATATATATATATATATATATATATATATATATATATATATATATGTTTATACTCATATATAAAACGATTTATACACTTAAGTCATATTTGTCACTTTCTCTGTTTGTTTGAGTATAATACATTTTGTTATAAAAATCGAAGTCTTCGAAAGTGAACAACACACTGCATCTTATCCACCATTCTGTATTTGAGATATCTGATCAATTCTCTTATGATTTGTATCAGAATATATATTGCATATAGTGTCACTGTATACAGTGTCACTCTAGGTAGTAAGAACTTTGAAAATATAATAATTGAATCTACAACTGTTCGCGTCCTCCACTTCTGATAGCATTAAGTATTTTAAATAATTTTCATTACCGGCAATTTGGATTCTACCTTAAGTATGCTTACTGGTAACTAAATTATTTCCTAAAATTATCTGAAATAGTATATTGAAAGCGAAACCAAGAAATCCGGAAAACTTGACAATAATAGTTAAACGCTCTCATTGTTTTTTATAGCCTGAAGCAACAACTGTAAGCCACAAAGATTTGAATAATAATGCATTATTGTTGTTGCAGCATAATTGAATATGTCAAAAACTAGCAGGTATATCACACTAGCACAGGTATACAGAAAGGTTCGAAGCGCCATACTCGAAATTCCCATTGATATTTATAAGGTGTACACAAATAAAATACTCAATACCAATTGATGAAAGATGCGAACGTGTGCCTGAATTCATTATGCGATTGTAAAAGTTGGAATCTGAATTTAGATGCTGGCATTTTCTCTTGTCGAGGGGACGAAATCCGCATATTGAAGGGGTGAATTTTCAACCCTCCACTCTGAGAATTAATTCGTTAAAATTTTTAATGTTTTATAGCAAGCATTCTATTAGCAGTGAAATCTATACTGAGCAAGGATTCCAATTCAATAATTTCTTAGAAAAATAGGGATAATATTATTGAAACATGAAGGTCATGTCTCATAATGTTCATTCGTTGGTGATGCTGTTATTTTAATGTCCTCAATATTGTCATCGCAAGAAATTGAACGAAAACAACATAATGTTAGTTAAATCATTCATCATCAAGTGAACAGCACTACTGATATCTAATCATATCTAAACAGCTGTTCGATTTAGTAGAGTTTAGGTGATTCAATATATTTCCGTATTCACCGTAATACTAGTTGTAAACACGGATTTTCTAAACCCGATTTAAAGCTCCATATACCCTCCAACATGAACCTGTCATTAATTATTATCATTGCCAGGCTTTGAAGTTCAAGTCAGACCAAGCAGTGGTGTATGAGAGAGAAAGTCGAACGGCCGAAGTCCTTGCATTAGAAGAAGACATAATATGACAGCCTCAGTTCTAATGACAGTATTTTGCTGGGTTTGATAGGAGTAACAATTATTATTCTCAACAGTTGAAAAAACTTTTTTGTTCTGAATAATAGTTACTAGGTTATCATTTTTCCAATAACTAGACGAAAAGTCCGGAAATATTGAATGGAGTTTCAAACTCTTATGGCTTTGGCGTTCTGAATCTTTAATTGATTTCGTCATATCCCGATGAAAACCATAATGTACCTCTGAAGCGTTTGTTGAGCAAAGTTTTATAAGTATATACTTTGCTATTTTATCAAATGTTCGCGGCACTGAAGCTCCAATTAGGTACAGATAGTAAAATCCATCTATTCTTTCGAAATTAATCTGTGGTGGCTGAATTATTCTGGATAATAATAAATTTTACTTATATCATATGATGACATAATATATCACAGCTCACAACACACAGCTGTTATATTATGTACACCACTCTTTGCACCACTTTTCAAACTTCAAAGCCTGGCAATTTTAATTAGAATGGCAGGTTTATTGTAGGCAGTGCTATACCATCGCGTTTGTTATACACTTGCCTATATTTTGGTGTATAATTCAAGCGGTTAACAGATCGTTGTAGTTATCTATTATATTAACTTAGTGTGGTCAAGAAATTAGTATGCAAGTGTACCTTGGCACATTCTTCATATTATTTACTGTCGGTTAGAATAAAATGCGGCTGGTTAACAGAACGGTCATAAGTAAAAAAAAATTATTTTAATTAATTAATATCAGATTAGCCTGGTCAGGATTTTGTTAGGTAAGCGATTATACGCGGATTTATCTATTCTTAAAATTTTATAAGAAATACGTTTCATCTGGTTAATAGATCGGTGAAGGTCAGGGTGTATTGAGCTCTAAGAATAATATAATATATATATATATATATATATATATATATATATATATATATATATATATATATATATATATATATATATATATATATATATATATATATATATATATATATATATATATATATATATATATATATATATATATATATATATATATATATATATATATATATATATATATGAACCACCAATATTTTTGGGGATATTGCTGGGATCATTTGCTACCTTCCCACTTCTGGACCCTGGGTCCTAAGATTCTCGGTGGTTAAGGATATGTAACTTTTTTGTCAAATTACCCAAAATCCCGCCTTTAAACCCTCGTAATTTTTTACTAATTCTTGTACAAGCCCAAGTTTTTTTGATAAATATTCTATAATGTATGCATGATCAAACAATTAATAGTTTTTGTCACAACTGACACTACCTAAGGCACATATAAGGAATTTTTTTCTACACAATTAGTGATTTTGTAAAAATAAATCAACTTCAAAATTCAATGTTGAAAAAAGTAACAATTGGGAGCTTCACTCTCTTTGAAAAATTTTTCTACTCAATAACCTTTCTAACGAGGCCTCGGTAGACCAGCGGTAAGGTGAACCACCCGTTTGTAAACCGAGGATTGTGGGTTCGAGTCCCACCTGGCTCTTGGGTGTTGTGTATGTACGGAATTTAGTGGTTATATAAAATATGATTAAAAATTGTTGGGTAATGCACATAGTTTAAAAGCCCATTGGCCGTTCGGAACCGGCGTTAAACTGTAGGTCCCTCGAGTTAAACCTTTCTAACGGTACCCTACATATTGATACAAAATAACATTTCTGCTTCAAATTGGGGATATTTCTTCAACATGAAGGAAATTTTTCGGACTTTGTGAGGAAAGCAATTCTATCTTTATGATCGTTTATTTGGGCAAATGTTAAACTACTAACAACAATTCAATATCTAACTGTTATCTAGTTAAAAATTTTGTTCGAACTGTTCTCCCTTTTTCCTAATGCACGCCCACACCTCTTTCTTACTTCAAACGTTGCAGTAGCTAGTTATTTAAAGAAGCAGAAATATTTCCCGTAAAAAATGTGATTTTATGATCACTTATTCGAACAACTAACAATAATTCAATACCTGACTGCTATATTGGTACACATTTTGTTGAAGCTGAAATTTTTTTTTCGTACAAAATGTGTATCAAGAGAGCAGGTAGGTATTAAATTATTTTTTTAGTTCAACTTTTGTTCAAATAAACGACCGTAAAATCAGATTTTGTTCAAACAAGATAGAAAAATATTTTTACTTCATCAAATAACTGGCTACCGTAACGGTTGAAGTGAGAAAGAGGTGTCAGACGTGCACTAGGAACAAGGAAGAACCGTTCGAACAAAATTTGTAACTAGAGAACAGTTAATAATATTAAATAAACGATCATAAAAATAAAATGGTTTTCCTCACTAAGTCCGAACGATTTCCGTCTTTTTGAAGTAATCCGCAATTTGAAGCAGAAAAGTTTTTTTTAATCATATGTTAGCATACCGTTAGAGAGGCCATCAAGTAGAGAAGTTTCTAAAAGAGAGTGAAGCTCCCAATTGTTGTTACTTCTGTCAACATTGAATTTTGAATTGGATTTATTTTCAGAAAATTACTAATTTTGTGGAATAATAATCCTTATATTTGCCTTTGGTACTGTCAGTTGTAACGGAAACTATTAATTATTTGAACAAATATAAATCACAAAATTATTATTCAACAAAATGGTGCTTGTACAGGCATAAGTAAAATTCTACGAGGGTTTAAAGGCAAGATTTTGGGTAATTTGAGAAAAAAAATTCAAAAAATGATATCTCCTTAACCGTGAGTTTAAGGACCCAGGGTCCAAAGGTGGAAAGGTGGCAAATGATCCCGACATATCTCTTAAAATTTATTTTGGTTGTTCATGTGCCTAACACCCTGTATATATATATATATATATATATATATATATATATATATATATATATATATATATATATATATATATATATATATATATATATATATATATATATATATATATATATATATATATATATATATATATATATATATATATATATATATATATATATATATATATACAGTCACTTTTATTTCACAGCTGTTATATTGTATCCAAATTGAAATTTAATGATGGGTAATACAGCCTTTAAATACACCAAAGAAATTTCTTTAGATAATTTCCTAGCTTTCGCTGATGTTTATCAGCTTCTTCAGGGAATATCTGTGAGATCATAATTCAATTAACAATGGCACATACATTTAAGTTTCAGAACGAATATTTCAATGAGACAAAATCAGTTGAAAAGTTTGAATTCTATGTTTACATTACTATGAATGAACCGCGACTGTAGGTCGTGTAATAAACATAAGCGAAATAAACATTAGCGAAAGCTAGGAAATTATCTGAAGAGTTTTCTTTGGTGTATTTAAAGGCTGTATTACCCAATAAATTTCAATCTGGATATATATATATATATATATATATATATATATATATATATATATATATATATATATATATATATATATATATATATATATATATATATATATATATATATATATATATATATATATATATATATATATATATATATATATATATATATATATATATATATATATATATATATATATATATATATATATATATATATATATATATATATATATATATATATATATATATATATATATATATATATATATATATATATATATATATATATATACATATATATATATATATATATCTCCAAGAGATCTACAACGGATTTAAAATCCACTCCCGCACCTCATTGTTGAATTTCGATTCACTGTAATAGTCTATTATTTTCGAAGATAATACTGAAAGACTCTGTTGCTTTCATCACTCAGAAAATGCAAAATACAGAAGTTTTAACCTATAGTACATACGTTAAAAATACGCATTTTTATCATCGATATCTTACTTATTATATGCAGTTATGCTAGCCCTAGCCCCATAATGATATCCATCACTTTCACTATAAATAAAACAGAATATGTATCCAAACAATAACTTCGGCGAAGGGCAAGAGTCATAAATATCCCGTAATTGGTTTCCCATAGGAATCCTACTATGTCTTACAACAATAACAAGTCGGAACGTCAATAGCATTAAAGAGCCATAAAAGTCGGGGGTGGATAATCAGTCGGGGTGCCAATGTCTATAGACAGTTGTAAGTGACAGGTTCTGATACGCGGGGATGTTGCTATCGTTTTGTTCACCCCCGCTGAGATGTGACACTTAGGGTGTAAGCATCGGTCAGCTGACCAATCTGTTGCTCGTTATACTGGACACTTCACAAATGTTAGGGATGATTAAAGCGGAGAAGTGCTTGCTCTGTTTCACTCTTGATACATGCGTGATGCATTAGATATTTTCAGTTGTATTTTTTCCGAAAATAATACAACATTACACTGTATGGAAAGTAAATCTTCTTGATCAAGATTTTTTTGATGTCTCCTCACATCATACACACACACACACCGATATATATATATATATATATATATATATATATATATATATATATATATATATATATATATATATATATATATATATATATATATATATATATATATATATATATATATTTCACGTCTTTGACATCTCCAGCCCAAATTCAGGTTCCTGAAGGGGCGCATAATTCTATGCTGCCCTAACTTCCCACCAAATTGATGATTTAGAGGCTTTATGTGGTTTGAGTTGAAGAGCCACATTTACCTCCGCCACTTCTATATAGAAATTTTTTTTTCGTGATATTTTATGATTTGTGCATCTTCACAGCATATCCAAATTGAGTTAGGATGTTGAAATTTCTTACGTAGATTGAGTTATAGTTGAGAAAGGAAATCGTAATAGTTTATTCAACTAATTTTTTAACCGCCTCGTTTTAAAGTAGAGATTTACGTCATTTCATTGGTCTTTAGGTTTAGCGATTCTGCTAATTAAGTAAGTGAGTTGAAATTTAGTACGTGGATTGAGTTAACATTGACGTGTACTATTGTTGATATATTTGATTGATTGTCCCACTGAAAGTGTTATATTGAAAAATCAAGCATTTTAGAGAATATTCAAGCATTGCACATCTTTGCAGCCACTCCAAATGCAGTTAGAAGATTGAAAATTTTTACGTGAATTTGTAATTTTTATGCTAAATTTTTAAGCATTTTTACAGATATTTGAGTAAAAAAACGACCTTCATTATGGAGCTCTTCTACTCACGCTATTTTTGAAGTTTGGGATAGATATTATGTTATAATAAATATATCAATATATCAAAATAAATAATTCTTGTTGCATTTTGTGTAAATTCAGAGTGTGAATTTGAATTTCGAAATGAAACAAGCTACTCCAAATAAATATTGACAAGTTAACTCAACGAAATATATTTTTGAACACTCCTTCAATCGCCAATATTCAGAACTGGTAAAAAATAAGAAACACAGAAGAAGAAAGTGTATTCTATTAATTCAGAATGTTTAATATCCTCCAAAGATCTAGTAGGCTACCAGTATAACCATTTGACCTTAAAAATCTTAAAAAAGTAACGTTATATCGGTCTCCTGCTCAAAACTATTCAATTTAAAAAGCCGCCTGTCGTATTCGTTCTGAAATTTATGAGTATTTATGGTCCGAAAAATTTCGGAATGTCCTACGAATGAAAATAGGAGAAAAATTTACTATAATAGAAATGACATTAAAATAAATCGTAGTATTCAAGAATGCTAATCAGGTGACAGTTTGTTTTTTAATTCTCGTGCAAGAATCTCCTGCTATTTATTACGTTGACCGACAGTGCTGATGAGTGCTAAAGACGACAACAATCACTCCTTTTAACCTTTGAAAAATTAAACTCCTATAATACAAATTACATCCATTGAAAATAGTCAGGTCGAAAATTCCTGGTAAGTAAAAACTTCAGTTTCTCTTTAAGTTAAAAGAGATTGGTTCTCAAGTTTTCCTTATATATGAATGACTACATATCTTTATTAATTGGTTTTATAATTATTAATGATGACCTTATTTAGTTATCAACTGAATAATTAAAATGAGAATTTTCCTTTGAGATATTAGCTATACAGAATATTTTGATAGCGAAGATAGAACAAAATAGCCAGAGAATATTGTCGATATATTATATTTCATGAGACATATTAATTCATGTTCCAGTTCTACGGTGCAGTTGCCAATCCAGCATAGTTCGCAAATTCACTGGTTCGTTGAAACATTATTTTATCTTCATAAGTGCTTAAATTTGATGAGAGTATATTTAATTTCAAATACTCTCAGTTACAAGTCAAGTTAAAGAATAAGAATTAAGCTAATTCAATTCCATATTATTGACTGATATACTGTTCTGAGAAATCTTCGCATCAAGATATACACTATATATTGTATATATATATATAATTTCAATATACGCAGATTTAATTCTTTAATTTTTCTACGAAACAACATAAATCAAAGCAAAATAATTCAACAAACAAACTCTAACCATAACAACTCATCTTCTTAGACAAAATCTGAACATCTAGAATTTTCAATTTTTCTAAGAAGAAAGTATAGTTTAGAACATGTGATCTCCAAAATTACAAGTAATGTCTTCTTAAAGACAAATCCAACAATCAAATATTTTAAACCTATTTAGTACATTACGTGGGTGAAGGTTTCTGTGGTTTCCTTCCCATCTAATATCAACAGACCTGACTGTTGATATTGGACTAAATAGCACGTAATTAATAACTGAAGACGGCCACAGCAGTAATAACAAATTTTTGAAAAAAAGATAAATAGTACCGTATTCTTTGACTTCTCAAAATCAAAATAATTTGAACCTATTTCGAACATTACGAGGGTAAAGGTTTCTGTGGTTTCCCTTACCATCTAATAATATCAGATTTGAATGTTAATATTGGACTGAATAGCACGTAATAAATAACAGAGAACGGCCACAGCCGAAAAATTTTTTGATTCATATTTTTTCAAATCAATAAATGCCAAAGAAATTTTAATATTTCTAAAGTTTTGAAAAAGCCACGAATGTCGTGGCGAAACGTTAACTTTTTAATAAAATCGAGTTTTTTTAGATTCACCAAGCCTGTTATTGCTAATTATTAGATTAAAATTATATATTTATATATATATACATATATATATATATATATATATATATATATATATATATATATATATATATATATATATATATATATATATATATATATATATATATATATATATATATATATATATATATATATATATATATATATATATATATATATATATATATATATATATATATATATATATATTTATATATATGTATAGTTTTTTTCGAATAGATTTTGCAGAAATTTTGTTTATCATTTGTTTGACGGCTGGTGTCAGTAGCTGACTTGTTCTAGTAGACTTTAAAGTACATTTTTATATTTTTAGAAAAAGTAACGTATTTGCGAACTTTACATTCGGCATGTATTCCATGTTTTTACCAATTTTCAGACTTTTCCGCTCTCTTTTTTAGTTTGAGCATTCCTCAAGTATTACGTGTATGATCAGTACGCAGTTGCAATAACTTGGTTTGGTCCCTTCTTGTCGTTGGTAGTATTAGTGTTATATATACTATGGGGTTGTATTTTCTTTAAATATGTTTGTGTGTGTTTTCCCATATTTGCCATAATTGTCTACTTTTGAAACTAAGTTCCTTATTTCGGTCTATACTTCAGACACTGAATGGAAGCTAGGCATAAATATATGCGGCAGTAACGATTACGTGAGCGTAAGCTGTATTAGTATACGCGCATGTGTTTAGGAAGCCGTTATAGTCATAATACTGATAACAACTCATTCCTTGAATCACTTTAAAAAGTGAAAGGGAGAATAGTGATGATGAATTCAGGTAAATACTAGTATTTGTTAAATTAATTTGAATAATCTATATGAATACAAAGATATTAGTATAATATCACTGTACTTACGTATAAATAAGGATAGCCTATGATTTTGACATGAAACTTTAATCATAATTTCTTTAAATAATCTACTTTCTTTTCGTATACACTCAATCAAAGATCGGAATAAATAGCGAAAGGAAAGAATTTGTATACCATTTTTTAATTTGTTCATCAAAAAATTACTTTTTTTTATTAAATCTCAGAGCCATTGTTACGAGTTATTGTCCATGAATTATATTTAAGAATTAAAAATGGTTCAACAATAATAACAAACAAGAATACAATACTCACAATAGATGCACTTTTTGCGGGACACTTACATCAAATTAAATCGCAAACATATGTGTCCCACTATAGTTCCACGAACCAATCACTACCAACAATGAATGTAATAATTGGGTTCATAATTAGTTCATATTTTTATGATAATTAATAATAAAACGATGTATTCTATGGCTTTAAAATAAAATTATTAATAACAATTGTTGTAGCAAATTTACATTGATTAAATTTTTTCACATTTAATATCTCTCAAAACTTTTTCATTTTATTATTCTCAGACTTTGTTAATTTATTCAATAATACCTGCTATTCAATACATAATACATAGACATAGAAAAGAAACTTCGTTCCGATCGGGTGTCTCAGGAAATCTGTCGCCTTTTTTTGATACAATATTGTTATGAAGGCTGTAAGTGTTATAGCTGATGTTTCTTCTACAATTTCTAATGCTTTCTTCGATGCTTTGTCAGCTTCATAACAGGCTGTTATATTCCCAGTTTGAGTATTAATTTTAGTATTTTCTGCATTATTTTGTTTCCTTTGTCATAATTTTTGATTTGTTCCAGTGCGCTAGTTTCTATATATTCTAGCTCATATTTAGCTGCTAATGCTTCTCCAGTTCATACACTACCTACATTTTTTTGTCGGATGATTTTATTTTACACATACGCATATCCAAAAGCTTTCAGTACTTATCTGGTTTTGAAATGCGTCGGTGTATATAAAGTAAGAATATTGGTGCTTGGATAAGTTTTCTTTGTTGATTTATCTTATGAAATCCATTGACGGGGTGCGTATATTTAATCGTAAGGAGTTTCTCATTATTTATGCTGTTCTATACAAAGCAGGTATTACTTTTGGTCTTCTTTCGTGCGTCTCTTGAAATCTATATGATTAGGGATATTCGAATTACTCAGCATCAGTTATTCATCTAAGGGCTCTATTCTGTATTACATTTATATTCTTCATAGAAGTTTTTCTGCCAGATAAAAATACTACGAGTATACTCTAATTCAGGAGTGTCCAACTAGCAAATCACCAAGAGCCAGAATCAAAATCCTGAATATGATTACGGGCCATATAGTAATAATTTTTTAAATTAATTAACAATAAGGTAACATCATAATTACAACAGGGAAGTAGTAGTATTTCACTTTATTGCTCAATTATTTTTTACAAACCTTTATGGAAAATATAAACGTAAATACTTTTGGAATTCAAGACGAACAATAGAATAAAAGGGAAAAGAATTATTTAATTAATACCAACGAACGAATGTTCACATGTTTAAGTAAGGTTGCTTCTGCTGTTGGTTTTGATAATTTCATCAAAGAAAATACACTCTTGCATATGGAACTGTTATCTTATTTTCAGTCTAAAATTTTACAAGTTTAGGAATCTTTTCTTAGACATCAATTGGAAAAAATTTTATTTTTTTTCTTGCCTATTCCTTGAAGATCACACAACTTGAGTTTGAGGTCGGGTGATAAATCTTCAATGGTAGCTCCAAGAGGATTATCATAAAGCAGTACACTGCTTTTAAAACTTTCAATTTTCTCAAATCTTGAATTCATCAATATCTTGTTCAATTCGTGAACTGCTATTTAAAAACTCAACAAGGTTCTCTTCGTTTAATTGTTTTGCTAGTTGCACACAGCTTAATAATCTTTGAACACTTTCCGTTCATTACGATAATTCCAATCAAATTTGAAACTATCGGTTTTCTTCATTAAAAAATCTAGTTCAGACTGTCAAGGTTGTTAGGCAATAATCTGTAATAAGAGCTCACTGCTAAAAAAATTCTGGATGTTTGAACTTAACTTTCAGTTCAGTTATGTCAGAAGGCACATATCTATTGAGGTAACAGCATTTTATATATTATATATATACATATATATATATATATATATATATATATATATATATATATATATATATATATATATATATATATATATATATATATATATATATATATATATATATATATATATATATATATATATATACATTATATAAATATATAATATATATATATATATATATATATATATATATATATATATATATATATATATATATATATATATATATATATATACATTCAGGGTTATTCTCGTTATTCGACACGAAGAATTATGGCTAAAGTATTTGATTATATAAAAGTTTTTTTTTAGGATGGACCTAGCAGGACTACATTTTAAATATATTTTCATGTTGTACAAAAAACAAGAAAAGTATCAAAGTTGGTATTTTTTTAATGGAATACCCTGTATATTATTTCATTTTTGGATTTTGCGATGAAAACAAATGCCAGTTTCATTGAGTTTTAATTCTCCTAAACCTTATGGTTTTTGAAATATCTCGTATTTTGTGAAAATGTAGCACCTGTTTAATCGCTTATACTCTCAACTGGTGTTTTCAACCAAATTAGTGATAAGGCCAACTAACTGAAACAAACTTTATGTCGCACTTGTAAAATATTGACTAACTCAGACTTGCCGTGTGAAAATAAAGGTAAAATAATTGCAATCATTAAACGGCACTAACTTGTTTAACTCAAATGGGACACCCCGTATTTTATGTCACCAACATATGTAACTATTAATTGTCTATCGAATACCTGAATACATATCAATCAATATCACTTCACGTTTTCAAATTAAATGCACATTTTCATCTTGTAAACTGCAGAGCCGGCCTAAGGAGTGTGCGAAGTATGCAGCCGCAAGCCTTTTGGAGGGGCATTAAATTGACCAATTTTTGTGAAAAAAAAAAAAAAATAAAAAAAAAAATATATATATATATATATATATATATATATATATATATATATATATATATATATATATATATTTATTTGCAATTTTGAAGCAATACGGTTAAAAGTTTGGAAATAGGTAGTTTCGCATAATATCTTGGATGGGATTGTTTTTGGTTGGGGGGTTGACCCCTCAGGGGTCAAAATAAATCTTGTTTACACGATAACGGGCTCAAATTTGAAGCAATAGGGTTAAAAGTTTATAAAGAGGTGGCTTCGTATGATATCCTGGATAGGATTGTTTTTGGTTCGAATTTGTTGGGGAGTTGACCACCCTGGGGACAAAATAGATCTTGTTTACACGATAACGGGTGCAATTTTGAAGCAATATGGTTGAAAGTTTGTAAATAGGTAGTTTCGCATAATATCTTGGATGAGATTGTTTTTGGTTCGAATTTGTTCGGGAGTTGACCCCCCTGGGGGGAAAAGAAATCTTGTTTACACGATAACAGGCGCAATTTTGAAGCAATAGGGTTGAAGGTTTTTAAATAGGTAGTTTCGTATAATATCTTGAATAGGATTATTTTTGGTTTCAATTGGTTGGAGGTTGACCCTTTTGGGGGCAAAATAAATCTTGTTTATACGATAACGGGCGCAATTTTGGAGCAATAGGTTTGAAAGTTTGTAAATAGGTAGTTTAGTATGATATCTTGAATGTGATTGTTTTTGGTTTGAATTGGTTAGGGAGTTGACCCCCTGGGGGAAAAATAAATCTTGTTTATACGATAACGAGCTCAATTTTGAAACAATAGGGTTGAAAATTTGTAATTGAGTAGTTTCGTACGATATCTTGAATGAGATTGTTTTTGGTTCGAATTAGTTGGGGGGGTTGACCTCCCTGGGGGGAGAATAAATCTTATTTACACGATAAAGGTCGCAATTTTGTGGCAATAGGGTAGAAAGTTTGTTTCTAGGTAGTTTTGTATGATATCTTGAACGGAATAGGTTCGAATTGGTTGGGGGGTTGAACCCCTGGGGGAAGAAATAAATTTGTTTACATGATAAAGGGCGTAGTTTTGGAGCAATAGGATTGAAAGTTCATGGGTAGGTAGTTTCGTATGATATTTTGAATGGAATAGGTTTCAATGCGAATAGGTTTTGGGGTTGACCTCTCAGGGAAATTAATCTTGTTTACACGATAGAAGCCGCAATTTTGGTACCATAGGGTTGAAACTTTGTAGGTAGGTAGTTCTATATAAATTGGTTGGAGGGTTGACCCCCCGGAGGAGCAAATCAATCTTGTTCACACGATAAAGGGCGCAATTTTATAGAAATAGAGTACGTAGTTTCGTATACCTTGGATGTGATTGGTTTTGGTACGAATTACTTGGGAGTTTGATCCCCCGGGGAGGAAATAAATATTGTTTACGCATTAGAGAGCGCATTTTTTTTTGAATTTGGAAAT
>JARQZK010000210.1:32500-55000 GCA_030704885.1 Cynegetis impunctata | reverse complement strand
TATATATATATTATATATATATATAAATATATATTATATATATGTTTTTATATATATATATATATAGTAGTATTAAAATATATATAGTATATAAATATATATATATATATTATTATATATATAGTTATATATATATATATATATATATATATATATATATATATATATATATATATATATATATATATATATATATATATATATATCAACTGATTTCAACGCATGTCAGTTTATGCTGGATTCAAACCGTTGCTACTGATAGCAAGCCGAAAATACCTATGAGGGCAGAAAGTTCGATATGTTTGCAGTTTTCATCAGATACGTCCTCTGATAAACCGTTGTTCTGGCTGTTGGAATAATGCAGGCAATAGATGCAGAACATCTTATGACAATATATGTAAAAGAGACAAAAGTCGTCAACCTTTCTCCGATGTTCGAGTGAAAAAAACTGAGAGGTCAATGACAAGACCGTCTATTAGCCTCACGGTCATTTTCTGAATAAAGCAGTTGCAAGGAGTGTGTTAGTGCAGAACTCCAAGAATAGCAACAATTACCCAATGCTGGGCAAACCTGAGCTTCATAAAGCAATAGTAGCTGCTAAAGCATAAGCAGTACGAAAAAGATTACTAAGGCTTATGTGCGGATACATACTAATGGAATTAATTCATATTCCAAAGGTATGATGTTTATTGGTTTGCTTAATAATTTGGGATTCCATTACTAGTTGTAGATCGATACGGAAAATTTTTCTTGAAAACCTAGTTGCTCGTGTCTTGGTGACATTAAAGGTAACCAAATTATCAGATTCTCAGCCAAAAATTATATTCAGCTCGTTACTTAGGGATACTGCTTGCGCAACACGTTGATGGCCAGATGTAGAAGCACTGACAGATCGTTTGTTGGTGATAGATGCTATTAGAGTGCTGTCATCAGCAAAGCGCACAATTTTGTATTTTGTACTTCATCAAAAAAAGCGTTGGTGCCAAGATAGATGCTTGAGGTACACCAGCCTTTATAGTGAGCGGGTCTGAGTTCACATCATCGACCGCAACACGTAAAGGCCTTTCATGGAAACAGCCTTCGATTAATCTGCATAGTTGTCCGGAAAAACCATAGGATTCTAGCTTCGATAGCAGTACCTTATGCCAAACTCGGACTAAGTTCTTAAAGATATTTTCGCCAAATGCTAATGATTCTCCATGATTATTCATAATGCTACACCAAAGATTAGTGATATGGTGAGTAGGTTACCTGTTAAACGACAACGTTGAAGTTGTATTGATTGCCGCTAATAAGAGGATTTTGTTTGAGATGTAACATAATCAGTGAGTGGATGAAAGATTCCATTACTTCTGACAATATAAGTAGTACAGAAATTGGGTGGTAATTTTCATGAAAGCAATTTTCCTTTTTTTTTAGAATTAGCTGGCATTTCAAATTTTCGATATAGATGGAAGGGTTTTCTGATCGATGGATAGCTGAAATTGTCGGTAATGTTGCGCATGGTTATGAAACAATAAATGGAATTTCTTCAGAATGAGAAACAAATATATATATATATATATATATATATATATATATATATATATATATATATATATATATATATATATATAAATGATAATGTTTTTTTTTTAGGTTTATCTGTTTTTCTTGGGAAAAACACGCCATTCAAATTTTTGAACCGATTTTATTAAAAAGTTGACATGAATAGGTATTCATTTACAATAAAAACTTTGAGAACTGTTATTCGCCTCAGATTTCAATGTTTTTTATATGAAATGTAGATTTATCCCATTTGATACTTCATTGTGGTGGACAGTAATCATAAGTATTCGATGAAAAATTACTTGGTCGTTAAGTTAATTTGATCCATTTTCAACATAATTCAGTATTAGAAAATGAATATTTCCTGGATCATTTGAAATAAGGTTCTTCCGATATTCCTCGTATTCGTCATTTCACCTTTTATCCTTCCGAACTTCAATGGCGAAAGCGAAGTCCATGCTAGTGAATCATTTCCGCGTGCGCCCTCTACGCAAACTTCACCCCAAATAATTAGAATTAATCAAGAACCAAGCTGATAACACGGCAAATGATAGACTGCGACGGTGGCGTATCCAGGCAGGCCGTGACCGTCCCAGCCTCCTGGGATAGATAAATACTAACGAGATCTTACAGACTTGTGCAATCTACCCTTGCCCGAATTATAGGGGAATATGGGAGGCGCTTTACTCAGCTCAAAAGGGATGAGGTTTTGAATTCTACTGAGTTGTCAGGTTAAATTTTAGTCTATATGTGGCCTGAACCAATATTGATATAGAGGAAATATCATGGATTTACTTAGTTATCGTCAGCAAACAGTTTTCTCAAATCATTTAAAAATAGTTCGAAGCATTTCAGAACTGATTGTATTTCTATTAATTAATAAACAGAATAACCCAGAAATATATATAACCACAGTCGATATAACTTTGGTTCATTAACAAGATGAAAAAGCTTGACCTACCAATTTGGCCATGTTTAAATTTATAAAAGTTGCTGTTTATCAATCCGACAAAATTTGAAGCTCTAAAATTGATCTTTCATACAATTTTATAATCACAGATTCTTTAGTAAATTCAAACCTAAATTCATGGGTGAACATAACTTCTAAATAGCCGCGCACACCTTTTACAAATACAAGAAATAAATTATATTTATAACTTTGGTCAAATTGGTCAGATCAAGTATATTTCATGGTTACCTTAGTGTTCAGTATTACGAATAAATATTCCAAATACTGTACCATTTCAATTTCATACTAAATTGGGTACAATTTTACGGATACTGGCATAATATTGAATTCATTTTTCTCTGAATTTATGAATATATAACTAAAAATTTGATCTGCTTTTTCCGAATTCTTGTTTCCCGTTTTTAGTCCTATTTGGCCGGAAAATAATAGGCTCTTGCAATACATCGAAATTCACCAGTGTATTCGAACCTCATTTCTGTCCTTTATTTCATACCAATTTCTAATCCCCTGGGTCAATCTGGAGGGGCTGAAGAGACGTACCAAGCTTGAATACCTACAGAAACATATAAAACTTCTACATTCTACATTCCTACCCTCAAATAGCATCTCCCTATCATCAACCGAATTCACTTTTAAATTTTCAGTCTCACTGAATTTGAAGTTTCTGCAGAGATCCACAATGCTGATGGATATTCCTCTAAAAACATTTAAATTTCACCATAAAAATTGTAGTGGAATGCAGGAGTGATCTATAGATCCATTTAAGGTCTTCTGCTGCATTTCTTTGACATTAAAATAAATGTCAAAGGAATTTCAATTTTTCAAAAGTTTTGATAAAGCCACGAATGTCGTGGCGAAACGTCAACTTTTTAATGAAATCGAGTTTTTTGAGATTCAACAAGCCTGAATAAGAGCATCCAAACATCTTAACTATAAGTAGATAGAATTTGATAGGGGTAGTTTCTAATGCATGATATTAGTTACCATTGTAATGATAAGATTGCTTTTTAAAAAGTTCTCGAAGTTGAATATTTTTAAATCGAATATTCAAAACACAGTTTGGCTATAAAATAATAGAAAATCAAGTTCGTAATTCTATTTATTACCCATGGTTCAAAAATCCTAGGTTTCTTCCCAAATATTAGAGAGGAAATTTATTTCCACTTTTGAAGATTACCTGTGATATATAGGTATTAAATCTAAGTTAAAATATCAAAACTGTTTCATAGGATGCTTTTTGCAGTTATATTCTTAATGTATTATATTTTATGAACTAAGTAGGTACTTGAGAGAGAATTTGTAAATATATTGGAGATTTTTGAGATATAAAATTTCCTTACTTCAAATAATGAACATATTATCTGAAAGAATAAAATCATCTGAAGTAAAAATTCAATAGAGACTTTACGTCAGTATATTATGTGAAATTTTTCAATAAATCTTCTCTCTTGAAAATGTGCTCTTGAGACCAGTAACAAGTTGAGATGATGAAACCAAACCTATAATTGAAAATCTCAAAGCTTGTCGCCATATAATGTGGACGATTGTACCAGCGTGGAACGCGTAATTTAAATGTACACGCGGAATATTGAATGAGATTTCTCTCATTCATATGGCGCGCGAAGATTCATGCATATTTATTGGAAGTCGACTATATGACCACGCTACCGTATCACCGCTATTTGAATTTCAATGTTGCCAAACTTCTCTCAATATTTTTATTATAACAATAGGAAGTCCTAGGTTTATGAAAAATTAAACTACAAAATTGAATTGAATTACTGCTGATGTTCAATAAATTGTCGGATAAAATGATGAAGGACGGGACATCACATCATGTCATGTTCGATCTATAATTATGGTGTAATTTATAGGTTCTCAGATCCGTAATAAGGCTTATTTGCACGATTAGTATAGTCACTTGAAGATTATGAGCCACCCATCTCATAATTATTCAAAAAATGCATTCACTTGAACACATTCATTCAATTACAAAATTAATAGAGTAACGCTTCTCTCTAGAAGACGATTGAAAATGATATTCAACTTCATCCGAAAACCAATTGAAAAAATTTGAATCTGATTAATATACTCTAATTTAACTACAACAGAGGAGCATAAAATATGTTATTATTTTGGGAAAGTTCAGACAAGGAATAAAAAATTTTTACATTATGCAAAAATATATATTCCAAATATTCAAATACCTACTGCTTTTTGAATTTTTCACCTTATCAATAAAAAATTGTCAGTTCACATTTATATGATGATTGCTGAATTCATGCTACAGGATATATCTCGAAACCTCTTGGTTCAAACGATTGGTGACTTTCAATGAAAATTTTAATTTTTTCATTTCAATTTTCTCTTATCTATTATAGGTCGTATTTGAAAATTGAACAAAAGTAAACTAAGCTTGAAAAATTAAATGCATTTCTGCTAGTACTGAGCAGAATGAAATAAACTCATTATTCGTATCTAATACGAAAAATAAGTAATAAACTATTTTATTGAAGCACGTAGCGATATATTATTTTCCAATCCTGTTTCAAAATACAAACGACTAAGGATATATATATATATATATATATATATATATATATATATATATATATATATATTGTTATTTATATAATATATATATATATATATATATATATATAGGTATTATTTTATATATACTTATATATAAATATAACTTTTTGATAATTATTAGCAATAACAGGCTTGGTGAATCTCAAAAACTCGATTTTATTAAAAAGTTGACGTTTCGCCACGACATTCGTCGCTTTTTCAAATTTTTTGAAAAATTGAAATTTCTTTGACATTTATTGATTTGAAAAAATTTGAATAGTTAAAAAAGACTACTATGTTTCATCAAAATTTTTATTCAAAAGTTTTGAAAAAGCCACGAATGTCGTGACGAAACGTCAACTTTTTAATAAAATCGAGTTTTTTGAGATTCACGAAGCCTCTTATTGGTAATCATTATCAAAAAGCTAAAAATAGTTCACATGCAACAACAATTCAAAAAAAATATATATATACATATTTATATATATATATATATATATATATATATATATATATATATATATATATATATATATATATATATATATATATATATATATATATATGATCCGAATCAAAGTGGAAGTCGTAAGCATATAGAAACTTAAGCTGAAAACATTCTGCAAACATAAGAAAAATGCCCTAACAGGAAGTTAGTTCTGTGAGTTGTGGCAACACTGTCTCGACCATACTGTCCAGAGGTATATCAGATCGCAAGGCAGAGGCAAGTAGAGGCGAGAAAATGTATTCATATATTCACTAATACGCTATATTGATTTCATTATGTTAATCCGTGATCATTATCTTGACACAAGAGTTTGTCTTTATTTCAGTGTTGCGCTGGTAATGGACAACTTAGCTGATGGACAGGGTAAATTAACTTTGCTAGCCGGCGAGGCTCGAACTGAACGATAAATATTCAAGAAGTACTTCATTGCAACCAATTTCGTTCACAAAATGCACAATATTATTAATGTTCGCCAAAGTGAAATGAGTTAAAAAATGGCAAGAAGTTTTAATAGGTGAAAATTATATTTAACAATAATATTTCATAATAGTATGAGAATCCATGAGTATAAGTATTTCGTAATTTTGTCCAGTATTCTGCTAATGAAAAAAAAAGAGGAGGAAATTTCGCTTTTCATATATACATAATTATATAGGTATATATATATATATATATATATATATATATATATATATATATATATATATATATATATATATATATATATATATATATATATATATATATTTATATATATATATATATATATATATATATATATATATATATATATATATAAATGATTCAAGAAGCAAAGATAAACTTCCTATAAACCAAAGGTACTGAAACAAAGTGAGCAGCGTCATTACAATATGCAGGATTGATGTCGTTCCAATGCATACCAATAGTGGTTGTAATGACCTTGTACTCTTTCAAGACACAAACAATGAATTTGTTGCGGAATATGTTCAACACAGAGGTAGGCAGGATACTTTAAATGTGAATGAATCTTTGAAATAAAAAAGAAAAGAAAAAAGAAAGGAAAAGCTATGGAGAAAGAGAAACACCCTCACAAAAGTATTTACTTTGTGTTTGTTTAATCATGTTATTTTGTTTATTCCTTAATTTTCAATGAAAAAATTTTTTTCTACACTACTTCCGTGTAAAGTATTTTAATGTGTGTGAACAAACAGATATAGTAAGAAACAAATATTCATATGAAAAAATTATGAATGAGTCAGCTTGAATACAATTAATCAAATGATTATTATAATGCAGTATAAAATTCTGAGATAAACTAAAATGTTTGAAGGTATATTGGAGAAACTATTCAATATGTATATTGAAGTAGATTAATAAATTTTATTATACCATTCCAATAATGGAAGCTAATAAATCAAGCTCTTGCCGCGATACGATTCATTCTGTTTTGTCAAGTCTAATGGCTCCTAGTGATTTTGAATCATCGTTCGACTTCTAATTTGATTTCAAAAAGTTGCTTGAGAGGTCTCGATGAAAATAATACGTTTTCGAGTTTTACTGACATTTAATAAAAATTGTGGGGAAATTATAAATAAATAAAATTGGAAATCTCAAATTTGCACTCAAAATCGGTGAAAAGAGAGAAACCTGAATTAAAAATACAGTAAAGAGTAATAAAAATACTTTTCGTTAATTTAATTTTGAAAAATAAATTCAAATATTATTCGATAATTGCCCAGTATAACTATTTTTCAAAACTCAATATAACAACATCCTTCTAAAGTGGTTCGAACTTAAGAAATGTATTATTTAATTCCGACCAAAAAACATACAAATATAAAAGATCTGGGGTTTATAGAATTTCTTCCGATACTAAATCTACAATATTCGAACACATTAAATCTACAAGGCATAAAATTGCAATAGAAGAACTTAAAAACATACATATTTGTAATAAAGCAATCACAGTGAGTCTGTTGAAAAGTTTGGAAATTAACAAAATAAGGAAAAACCCAGAACTCGAAACTGTAGATAACCAATTAGACCTCAACTTCTCTTAAATCTTTAAGGGTTAGATATACATAGTTTTTACGTGATATGTCTACATTTACTTGACAATGATGTATTTTCATTTCTGTTCATTTGAAATGAATTTCCATAAAATAAATGGTTGATCAATATCGCTAATTAAAAATAACTCTTGAATATTGACTATGAGGTAATTTCGCTCTTCTGTTATTTTTTAAAATTTCAAACAATTTCTAAATCCAGTCAAAGAGGAACAGAATTAATCTCATTGACATATGAGGCATTCACATTTTTTTTTCAAATAGTTCCGGATTTTTTTTTGGCTATCTAATTTCTTAACTCTTCAACTTGATAGAAATTGACTCATTTAAAATATTACTTACAATGATATTATAATAATACGGTTACTGATAAATATTTTTCATCATATTTTTTATCTCAAGAGATTTACAATTTTATGCCGGTTCCAAGCGGACAATGGGCTTAAAACTGAGTTATTACCCTACAGTTAATCACATTTAGAACCTCTGAATTTCATTACATTTACATAACACCCAAGAGCAAGGTGGGACTCGAACCCACAATCCTCGGTTTACACCCTACCGCTGGGCTACCGATGCCTCTTTTTTCATCATTATTTAGATTTAGTGAAGAAGACACTTTCAAGGTTTTTCTAATTCAAATTAATGATGAATGAACATTTATTATTTTTAACTATAACTATACATTTCTGAACCTAATGAGCAAAGTTATATTTTTCTTGAAACATTTATATCAACTTATTTGTATAAAGTGACAGTTATTTCGAAATTTCGTTTTGTTCAATATAGCAAAATTCTATCAATCTTGTCTAAATGTTTCAAAATACTCCTCTATAAACTCTTATGACATTTGTCCCTTACACTAACCTCATAATACTCATTTTTGATTTACCTTTGATTTGATGCCAATACAGGTGTTGGATATTTATGGAATCCTCTGAGCAGATTAATGTAAGTATTCACCTTGAAGAACTTGAGTTTTCTTATAACTTTTAAATGAATCAATAACACGAAACGGTTTTCAATCATGAACTTCCTAATTTAATGTTAGATTCTCAAATATGATGATTCTAGAATTTAGAAAATGTCATAGTGCTGCTGAATACATTTGAGTATTTTTAGTGTTATCATTAATGCAGTGATGAATCCAATAGTAATTTCCTCCCCCATGCATCAGTCCTCACCACCATTTCTAACGGGTTAACTCAACACCCCATGGCCGAAGGCACATATCTTTCACTATCGGAAGTGAACTGGAAAATAGGCCCCCGGCCCCCCATTTTCGATAATAATGTGTCATCCCCCTGCGGCCAAATTAGCATGTCCAGGACGAGGACATGTGCTCAGAGATAAGCTAATTCAGGCCTGTGAAACGTTTAGCACCCCTTTCTATAGGTTCAACGTCTGAGACTTATCGCATTAGTTATTACTGGCCATTGTCACAACAAACACCGACGAATTTGTTGACATTTGCGGACGTGAATAGAGTGAATCAAAACTGTGGAACAATGTGTTAATTTCATTTGGAATAAAGAAATCGGCTAATTTCACCACTAAAATTCCATGAAAATGCTTTGGATATAACATTTGTAATGAAGGAAAACGTTTTATACATATATATATATATATATATATATATATATATATATATATATATATATATATATATATATATATATATATATATATATATATATATATATATATATATATATATATATATATATATATATATATATATATATATATATATATATATATATATATATGTGCAGGAAGATTTCCGCGGTCGGAAGTATTTGAAAAACTTGGTTCTCGGAATGAACCGCGTAAAAGATTTGAAAAATCTCGACGTTCCGGCTCCCTTTGCGAAGCCAACTTCAGGAGAAGATGGCTCTCAAATCTGCCTACTCCACGAATCGAATAAGGAGGAATCGGAAACAATCTGAATTCTTTTCCTTCTAATTCTCCTGAAGATGGCTTCGCAAAAGGAGCCGAAACGTCGAGATTTTTCAAATCTTTTAAGCGGTTCATTCCGAGAACCAAGTTTTTCATATATATATATATATATATATATATATATATATATATATATATATATATATATATATATATATATATATATATATATATATATATATATATATATATTTATTCGAATTGTTGTTGCCTGTGAACTATTTCTAATCTCATGATAATTATTAGCAATAACAGGCTTGTTGAATCTTAAAAAACTCGATTTTATTAAAAAGTTGACGTTTCGCCACGACATTCGTGGCTTCATCAAAACTTTTGAAAAAATTGAAATTTCTTTGACATTTATTGATTTGAAAAAATTTGAATAGAAAAAGACTACTATGTTTCACTTAAATTTTTCGGCTGTGGCCGTTCTTTGTTATTTATTACGTGCTATTCAGTGGATTCTGTGGTTTCCCTTACCATCTAATAATAACAAATATGAATGTTAATATTGGACTGAATTTTTTCGAAAGTTTTGATAAAGCCACGAATGTCGTGGCGAAACGTCAACTTTTTAATAAAATCGAGTTTTTTAAGATTCAACAAGCCTGTTATTGCTAATAATTATCAAGAGATTATATATATATATATATATATATATATATATATATATATATATATATATATATATATATATATATATATATATATATATATATATATATATATATATATATATATTTGAATTATTGTTACATGTGTTGTTACTTATTTGTATTTTTTTCAGTTTTAAAACCTGCTTTACTAAAAGATTCGTCACGGAAAGTTAACTGTTTGATGAAGTCGGTTCTCAAACTCAGATTTGCTAAAAAAAAAGGATTTTATTAAAATATTGACATTTCGCCAAGAAATGCATGACGTCCTCGAAACTTTCAAATTTTTGATGCATATTCCTTGTTTTATTCAATACCATCATTCATGGGATGATCCCGTTTCAGATGTCCATCTATAGTTAGACCAAGCTGATGGATAAATATTTAATTTTTCTTGTTTTTAATTGTTAATTAAATGTATCTATAAATCTTTCTGTTCCATTTTTGATATACACTCAGCCAATATATATATATATATATATATATATATATATATATATATATATATATATATATATATATATATATATATATATATATATATATATATATATATATATATATATATATATATATATACAGGGTGATTCGTGGATGGCACATTAGACGTTTCTGGTGAACATATTACTTTGAAAATTCAATGGAGGCCATATAGTACATTCTCTACCGAACAAAAATTTTCGGTAATGCGGTGTTGCCACTTCTATAAGAAAGTAGTAGCTTGAAAAAAAGACTATAAGTTGGTTATTTCCAATGGAATATCCTGTATATTATTGAAAATTCGGAAAGCTGCTAGAATTTCCTTTTTATCTATGTATATCATACTTTTAACTAACTAGTCAAGTTTCGGACTTATGAGCACTTATTTGTGAAAATGTTCCTTGAACATGTATCCCCTTGGTATTTGCTAAGCATGTCATGATAACTATTTGACATTAACGTTGTGACAATCTACTAATAATATCGAAACTTTCATCACTTCAGAAATTGGAAATACCTTCAGAAACGATGGAAAATATTTATTCAAATGAAGTTCTTATGAATTTGTTTATTATTTTTGGACAGTGTGATAAAATTATCAGCAGGACATAGAAAGTTCAATAAAATGTATCCGAATCTACCGCCAATGAACGTCAAGAAATTTATATGAATTTAGAACAATTTCAATACGTTTGGATCAACTTTAAAAGCACTAAGAAATGTACATCGGCCCGTAAATTCCGAAGACAAGTTGATCCAAACATTTTGAAATTGTTCTGAATTCGTATAAGTTTCTTTTGGTTCATTGGCGGTATATTCGGATACATTTCATTGAACTTTCTACATGTCCTGCTGATAATTTTATCACACTGTCCAAAAATAATAAACAAATTCATAAGAACTTCATTTGAATAAATTATTTCCATCGTATCTGAAGATGTTTCCAACTTCTGAAGTGATGAAAGTTTCGATATTATTAGTAGATTGTCACAACGTTACTGTCAAATAGTAATCATGACATGCTGAGCAAATACCAAGGGGATACATGTTCAAGGAACATTTTCACAAATAAGTGCTCATAAGTCCGAAACTTGACTAGTTAGGTAGAGGTATGATACACATAGATAAAAAGGAAATTCTAGCAGCTTTTCGAATTTTCAATAATATACAGGGTATTCTATTTAAAATAACCAACTCATAGTCACATTTTCAAGCTAATGAAATAACTGTATTTTTGACCATCCTGTATTGAAATAACGAAGATTAGGCTAAAGTGTAGGAAGCCCCCATGCATTAGCAAACTTTAACCGAAATTTCGATATCATTGCATTTCTTAGCTCAAAGATATCATAGTTTTTAGAGGTCTTGATTTCCGACGAAAAAAAACGAAAATAATGTTTATTTCGAAAACGGTAACAGATGGGTATAGGGGAATATTATGAAGAGTTGTTAGAAAGTTGTTGGAGATTTTAAAAATAATATAATATACAGATGGTTCCATTTGAAAAATCAAAGTTGCTACTACTTTCTTATAGAAGTGGCAACACCGCATTATCAAAAATATCTCAGTTGGGTAGAGAATGTAAGATTATGCCCTCCATTGAATTTTCAAAGTGATCCGTTGTATGGCTCACCAGAAACGTCTAATGTGCCAAGCACCGTGAATCGCCCTGTATATATATATATATATATATATATATATATATATATATATATATATGTGTGTGTGTGTGTGTGTGTGTGTGTGTGTGTGTGTGTGTGTGTGTGTGTGTGTGTGTGTGTGTGTGAAGTCTCTTTTTCTTTTCTTGTTTAGATATCTCAGTTACTTTACCACGCAGGGACAACATTTTGAAACTTTGGTGATTCATCTGCTGTCTGGTCTTGTTGTTATGCTCATAAGCTTATTTGAGACTCTGTCACTTGGAGTTTTCATCATAATCTTTTCTAGTTTCTTGTGATTCCATATTCACATATGAGAAATCTGAAACCTTCATATGATTGTACTATCCTTCTCCTATATTACTGCTGAGTTTATATACATCTGTGTTGCAATTATTCAGAGTTCCAAGCAATTAGATCAATGTAATCCCTGAAGTTTAGATAGTTAAGTTACTCCCCATCTAAGCATATAACTTTGCTGTTCCTGTACGGCTTTGGAAAGATATGTTGGAGTGTCACTGAAAAGAGCTTCCGTATGCTCTTACTTTTGCTGTGGCTTCTCTTTATATATTGTTTACAATTTTGAGTCGTTCGTCGACACGTTGATTAGTTAAAGCACCAGTTATTGATCTCTCTATTCTTCTTCTTCTTCAACAAACTCTAATTGCCCACTCCTGGACAAAGGTCTCCCCTCGTAGTGGTGCCATCTTAATCCTGCTACCTCTCTGATATAGTCTCGCCATCGTCTTGGTACTCTCCCATTACTTCGATTATGTGCTCTTGGTTTCCAGTTGAGAATATATTTTGACCATCTTGATTCGCCTTGTCGAGCAACATTTTCAGCCCATTTCCACTATTATTTTGTGATATATTGTACGACATCTTCTACTCCTGTTCTTCGTCTTATTTCTTGGTTGGGGCAGTTATGCTCTTTAAAACGTGTCCCAGTTTTCCTACTACTGTCCATGTCATTCTTATTCTTCTCCTTGTTTGAATATCTTTTCTGAGCCCTATTTCGTGTCCCAAATAAACATAGCTTTCGACATTTTCGATGTTATCTATAATACCACCTACTTTCCCTGTTGTCATTATTTTGGTTTTATTAACATTCATTTGTCTTCTGAACTCAGCTGACCTCGCCTCAAGTTCGTCTATCTTTTCTCCAAACTTGTTAATATATTGGCTGAAAATTATAATATCGTCGGAAGGTAATTCAAATATCTACCGGCTAGGTTTATTCCGCTCTTGTCAAAATGTAATATTTTGAAGTTTTGAGGAGATAGTATCCCCTTGTCTGACTCCACTGTTTACTTCTATTTTATCAGTTTTGAGATCTGATGTGATATTTACTTCCAGTGTCGCGTTTTTGTATATGTTTTGGCGTTGTTCATGGCTCTGAAGATTATTGATCTATGGTATACCATATATACCGATTTTATTATTAATAATTATTCGTATCTACACTTGTCTACTCGAGACCAAGCAACGGATATGCGTACCCTGATCTCAGGTTTGTATATCCTCTCGATCGGCTTACCCCTGTTGGATACGAATACCTATGTGACTCTTTTGTCGGTTCTTCTTGTTAGTTTTCCTGCCCACTGCCATTTCAGTTACTCAATTTTGTGGATAACGTTTATTACTTAAGTTTTTTGTTGTATCCATTCTATTAACTTACTATCTGAAGCTTTTTCATGATTACATGTTTCACTTTCCAGGTTTACGTTATAATTGGTACATTGATCAAACGTTTTTTTCTTCGGCTACATGGGTATTCTGGATTTTAAGTCAATTAAATTCCGTTCTAAAGCAATCGATGTTGGCTGTATTCAGCTCTATGATTTCTTGTTGAAAATCCTCATAAATTATCATAACATATGACAACAATGGCGATCGTTGGTGATTATAGTGGTGAATTAAGAAAATTGAATAAAAAAAGTTTTAATAGAAATTATAATGTCAGGTCAAGTGCCAGAGAGTGTAACATTGAGTAATAATCTTCGAAAACATATAGTTTCGACAAGAGATCATTTTGTTGACTCCTTGGCAGATGTCTCGGAGAATAACGACGAAGTCGTCAATGACTTTGATGACCGCTATTATCAATATAAATTAACCAAAGTGGAACTCGAAGCATCAAGAAGACTATTAAAGGAGTTGGAGAAAACAATATCTGATAAAAACTATATTATTGAACTTCTTAAATCCGAAAGAGGTTATGTAAACAATGATACCATGGAAAGTGCAACTAGCGGCGTTGCCGCTATTGACAATATGACGGACTTGGAGGGAAAAAGTAAAGTTACTCTCCGTAAAGAATATATTCGAAATGCCAGAAAAAGTCCAAAGAGAAGAAAAGAGCCCACTGTGACTCTTTGCCCAGTACTGCAGACTCTGGTTCCTCTTTTAGTGAGTAGATCAAAGTACAACTGATAATAATGTTAAAAATTATCTTAAAACGAAGTTTCCTGGTGGAGAATTTTCAGTAGAAAAGCTACCTAAGAGGGATGATGCTAATAGCGTGGCCTTCAATGTTGCAGCGGACATATCACTTATGGAGGAGTAACACAAACCTGAAACTTGGCCTAGTGGAGTTATAGTAAAGCAGTTTAGATTTCTTCGGAACTGGAAAAAGAATAAACCAGGACAAAACACCACAGGTAACCACTTTACTGAATATTAACATAAATGGCATAGGGAATAAAATGAATAGAATACGAATGTTCCTGGAACGGAACAGGATTGACATACTATGTATTACAGAACATTTTGTGCCAAAGCAAAATGTTGATAATATTTTTTTAGATGGGTACACAGTAGGAAGTAATTTTGCAAGATCTAAATATATACACGGTGGGTCAATGATTTTGATTCGAAATCACCTTAAATTCACTGAGATTGAAGAAATTAAACATTTATCTATTGAAAAGGATATTGAACTTGCTGCTATTGAAATAAAATGTGAAACTTTGGTTATAATTGCAGTTTATAGATCTCCAAATGGCGACAGTAAGAAATTTCTTGATATTCTAAATGAAGCTCTTTCCATGGTTGACAATAGAAAGAAGATAGTATTAGCAGGAGATTTCAACATAGATTTCAGAAATAAAAGAGAAAGTCATGATTTAATAGTTTTATTTAATACATTCAATATGAAAATTTCAACAACTGAGATCAGTCGAATAAATGGCAAAAGGTGTATAGATAACATTGTGGTTAACTTCGGAATGTCTGGATCTGCAACGAAAACAGAGAACATGCACATGGGAGATCATCTAGCACAAATTAGAAACTTAAAATAACTCTACGTGGCAAGAAAGCTGAATTGGTTTCCATGAGGAAATATGATTCTGCTGCTCTATGTGGTTTTCGGGAGGCATTATCGGGTGTGGGATGGAACGATGTTTTGTCAGACCTCTCTGCTGAGGATGCATATAATTGTTTTCACGGCTGTTTTTTTCAGGCTTTCAACGAATATTTTTCTGTAATTAAAAAAACAGTAAGACCATCCGGTTGTGGTAACGTAGGATATAAAAAATTTGAGTATAGTGAGAATCTTAAAATAATGAAGAATAGACTGGATGCTTTGGGTGTTATCTCTCAAGTGACGAAAGATAACTCGATATATCGAGACTATGTTAACTTCAAAGAAAAATTCTTCAAAATGGTGGTTATAGAAAAAAAGGCTAAAAACGAGCAGTTTATAAATGAAAGTGAAAACAGACAATGGGCGGCTTGGAAAATAGTTAATCAAGAAATTGGATCTACTAAGGCAAGAAAACACAAAATGAACTGCTGAAATTATCATGGTAATGCGGATGATTTCAACAATTTCTTCTTGAGTGTCCCTGAACGGATTCTTCGTGATATTGGTTGCAATTCCCCTGATCCTACCACATATATGAAAAATTTCAATCTGCCTAACAGAACTGTGGATTCATTGTTTCTTGATCCTACGGATATCTCTGAAATCAGCAGTATTCTAGCAAATCTCAAGAAATCAAAATCTGAGGATATATATGGTTTATCTAATGATTTCATCAAGCGCCCCGATATATCTGGTTTGATACTTGATCCTCTGGTAATAATAATAAATAAATGTCTTGTTGAAGGTGTTTTCCCTGATAAATTGAAGCACTCAAAGGTTGTACCAGTTTATAAAAATGGTGACGGTGAAAACTGTAGTAGCTATCGTCCTATTTCGGTTATTCCAGTTTTTTCAAAGATTTTGGAAATTATTATGAAGACGCGTCTGGTCAGCTATTTTGAGAGCCTGGAATTATTTGTTGAGGAGCAACATGGCTATCTGAAGGGACGATATGTCATAACTGCAATCAATGTAGTGATTCAGAGTGCGATTATGGGTCAAGATGGGATGGAGCAGTTGATGGTGACATGCTGTGATCTGTCGAAAGCTTTCGACACGGTAGATCACCGGAACCTTCTCGAAAAATTATTGTTTTATGGAATCAGGGGTGTACCAATGGATCTTATGAAGTCATACTTGGAACATAGAAGGCAGACCGTGAGGTGGAATGGGAGATATTCAGATACAGGAGAAGTATTATATGGAGTCCCTCAAGGGTCAATATTAGGACCTATACTTTTTATTATATATATCAATGATCTGGTTTGTAATTTAGAGAGTGCTGATGCCTGTCTTTATGCTGATGATACCACGCTGATTTTGAAGGAAACCACCGTTGATGAATTGCAGAAGGAAAAACAAATTGTTATGAAGAACACAAGCTCCTGGATGTCGTCTAACAGGTTAAAATTAAACGATCTGAAAACTCAAAGTTTGATCTTCAATCAGAAACCTGAGAAATCAGTTAAGTTTCTTGGCATGTACATTGATAGCGGCCTAAATTGGATGAAACATGTTGAAGAGTTAACTAAGAAGCTCACCTCCGCAATTTTCAGTCTTAGCACCATCAAGACGGTAGTCACTTTGGAAGCTCTGAAATCGGTCTACTATGCCAATTTTCATAGTCACGTCAACTATGGCATAATGTTCTGAGGGGTGGCATCGGGAGCTAAAAGCATTTTCATTCTGCAAAAAAAAGCCATTAGAGTTATTTTTAACTTGGGGTATAATGAGTCTTGCCGAATGGCATTCAAAGATCATGGAATACTTACAGTTCCATCAATCTTCATATACAACTCACTGTGTTATGTGACCATGTATATCAAACAAGAAATAAAGACTCCTTGCAAATCCCAATGCATCGTCTGAGGCGCACACAACAGGGCATTGCCTTCTGGGGCCCCAAATTATATAATAACCTTCCTTCTGAGTTTCATAACAAGCTCCAGATGAACTTCAAGAGGGAAGTGAAAAGACTACTTTTAAATGAAACTATATATTCCGTGGAAGAGTTCTTGTCAAGAAGGAAAATGTAATAATGTTTGTGTTGATTTTGTTGTGTTTGTACGCATGATTGCTGCCAATGTGATATTTCTTGTATTTATACTGTGATGTGATATTTCTTATATTTTACTGTCGAAACCATTTGTAATGTTTATTACAAATAAAGATCTATCTATCTATCTTTTTTTTTTTTTTTGTGGGAGGGGAAACCTTTTATAGGCACCCATTCTGTTCTAAAATAGGTAGTGTTAGAGTACATCCTATCGTTAGGTAGCTACTAACTAAAACCCCTCCCCTTAGCTCTCTTCCACTGGAACTGCTTACGCATTACTTCGGTGGAAGGGCGGTCTAGCCTATCTCATCTCGTCTCTTCCTTTATTCTCGATTATTGCTCGAACTACAGAATATGCTCTATTCCATGTTTCTTCAGATGCCAAGAGGTCATTCATTAGGGTGTCTGCCTTAAAAATGTGACCAGTTTTATCGAGATATTCTTGTCGAACTACGTTCCAGTTCGGGCAGCTGAACAACGTATGAGCGGCATCGTCTTCCTCTCCGCAGTAGACGCACATATCCGTTTCCACCCTTGTATGACGAAGGAGGTACTTTCTAAAGCTTCCATGTCCTGATATCGCTTGAGTCAGAAAGTAGTCCACTTCGCCATATGGCCTATCTAGCCATGCCTGAATATTCGGTATAAATCTATCTATCTATCTATCTATCTATCTATCTATCTATCTATCTATCTATCTATCTATCTATCTATCTATCTATCTATCTATCTATCTATCTATCTATCTATCTATCTATCTATCTATCTATCTATCTATCTATCTATCTATCTATCTATCTATCTATCTATCTATCTATCTATCTATCTATCTATCTATCTATCTATCTATCTATCTATCTATCTATCTATCTATCTATCTATCTATCTATCTATCTATCTATCTATCTATCTATCTATCTATCTATCTATCTATCTATCTATCTATCTATCTATCTATCTATCTATCTATCTATCTATCTATCTATCTATCTATCTATCTATCTATCTATCTATCTATCTATCTATCTATCTATCTATCTATCTATCTATCTATCTATCTATCTATCTATCTATCTATCTATCTATCTATCTATCTATCTATCTATCTATCTATCTATCTATCTATCTATCTATCTATCTATCTATCTATCTATCTATCTATCTATCTATCTATCTATCTATCTATCTATCTATCTATCTATCTATCTATCTATCTATCTATCTATCTATCTATCTATCTATCTATCTATCTATCTATCTATCTATCTATCTATCTATCTATCTATCTATCTATCTATCTATCTATCTATCTATCTATCTATCTATCTATCTATCTATCTATCTATCTATCTATCTATCTATCTATCTATCTATCTATCTATCTATCTATCTATCTATCTATCTATCTATCTATCTATCTATCTATCTATCTATCTATCTATCTATCTATCTATCTATCTATCTATCTATCTATCTATCTATCTATCTATCTATCTATCTATCTATCTATCTATCTATCTATCTATCTATCTATCTATCTATCTATCTATCTATCTATCTATCTATCTATCTATCTATCTATCTATCTATCTATCTATCTATCTATCTATCTATCTATCTATCTATCTATCTATCTTTTTTTTTTTTTTTTTTTTTGGGAGGGGAAACCTTTTATAGGCACCCATTCTGTTCTAAAATAGGTAGTGTTAGAGTACATCCTATCGTTAGGTAGCTACTAACTAAAACCCCTCCCCTTAGCTCTCTTCCACTGGAACTGCTTACGCATTACTTCGGTGGAAGGGCGGTCTAGCCTATCTCATCTCGTCTCTTCCTTTATTCTCGATTATTGCTCGAACTACAGCATATGCTCTATTCCATGTTTCTTCAGATGCCAAGAGGTCATTCATTAGGGTGTCTGCCTTAAAAATGTGACCAGTTTTATCGAGGTATTCTTGTCGAACCACGTTCCAGTTCGGGCAGCTGAACAACGTATGAGCGGCATCGTCTTCCTCTCCGCAGTAGACGCACATATCCGTTTCCACCCTTGTATGACGGAGGAGGTACTTTCTAAAGCTTCCATGTCCTGATATCGCTTGAGTCAGAAAGTAGTCCACTTCGCCATATGGCCTATCTAGCCATGCCTGAATATTCGGTATAAGATGGAATGTCCAACGGCCTGCGGTACTGCGATTCCATTTTTCCTGCCACCTATTCATGAGATTCGCGCGTGTCGTCTTTTTATCTTCTCCTAGGTACTTTTCCCTTCGTTCGAGTATTTGGAGTTCTATTGGAGGAACTCCAGCGATCACTCCCGATGCGTCTGTGGATATAGTTCTATATGCGCAACAGATTCTGATATTCATCTTGCGTTGGATGGTTGTTAGTTTACCTAGGAGCTTCTTATTATTAGTCACTGAATACCATGAAGGGGCCGCATACAGCAACTTTGAATGTACAACTGACGACAAAATTTTTCTTTTGGATGCCCTGGGTCCCCCTACGTTTGGCATAAGGGAAGCCAGAGCTGTTAATGTCTTTTCAGCCATCAGAACACTCTTAGATACTTGTGTGGCAAAAAGTAAGCTTAGTAATCTAGCCACACACCCAGAATATTTTATGGCGCCAACTGGAACCAACTGAAGTACCGGCTGAACATTTGGAAGCTAATAGCACTTATTTTTCTCTTAGTCTGTCAAGAGGCACAGCCTCAGTTTTTCTCAGGAGCTAAATTGGAGACCTTTCTCTTCCATCCATTGAAAATAGCTGGGGTGCGCGACATTTGCCTGATCATTACATTGCTCTCCTTTGGCTACCACCACCAGGGCTATGTCATCCGCGAAACCTATTGAGTCCTCACACCCTTGGGGTTGTTCTAATCTGAGTAGCCCATCGTAAAAGTATGGTTCCCACGTTGGTCCCAACAACTGATTCCTTGTGAACGCCCACTATTGACGCATTTCCCTGTCTCCAGAAATAATTTGTCTTCCTTAGTACCGCAGCTACCACCACCAGGGCTATGTCATCCGCGAAACCTATGAGTCTTACACCTTGGGGTTGTTCTAATCTGAGTAGCTGTCCCTGCAGCTCGTAAAGTGGCATCTACTGTTCCACAACTGTTCGGAATCCCAACACTGATCCTCTGTGGAACGCCACTATTGACGTGCTCCTCGCCTTTGCAGCGCCTTCTAAGTGCTCCAGAATAATGTTTGCGCCCTCTTCCAGATAGAACATATTGGCCGGTAATGGCAGCTATGAGTATCTTATGAGGCTCTCATCTATAGCCTTAGCCTGGCGCGTCTTCCAGTTCATCTAGAATGTGCACTGTACGAAGCTTATTATATACTGGAGATGCACGTACTCGGGCTGGCTTAACGCACCTCTTCTGACATCAAAGAGTTATAGCTTTATTGGCGCACAGGACTCTCCGGTGTGGCTGGAATACTCTGTCGCATGCAGCGGCCTAGTTCTTGAGTAAACCAACAATCTCATATCAACTGTTCTTATCACAGATGTTTGTCGATTCACATGTTGTTCCGAAAAGAATCCATACTGGTTTTCCATCGGCATTTTGCAGTCTAGGGGATCTCCCACTTCAACGTGCGCTATTTCATGACTAATCTTGTAGACGGATTAATATTAAGTAGCTCATCGTATTATCTATTATCTATAGATAGTCTATCTATCTATCTATCTATCTATCTATTCTATCTATCTACTATCTATCTATCTATCTATCTATCTATAGCTATCTATCTATCTTATTTCCTTCATTCTATCTGTCTATTGTCCTATCTATCTATCTGTCTATCGTCTAATATGTCTATCTGTCTATCTGTCTATCTGTCTATATTTCCTATCTGTATATCTGTCTAATCTTGTCTATCTATCTATCTATCTGTCTGTTCCTATCTGTCTATCTGTCTATCTGTCCTATCTGTCTATCTGTCATCTGTCTATCTGTCTATCTGTCCTAATCTGTCTATCTTCCTTATCTGTCTATCTGTCTATCTGTCTATCTGTCTATCTATCTGTCTATCTGTCTATCTATCTATCTACCTGTCTATCTGTCCCATCCTGTCTATTGTCTATCTATCTATCTGTCATCTATCTATCTGTCATCTATCTATCTATCTATCTATCTATCTATCTATCTATCTTATCTATCTATCTTTATCTATCTATCTATCTATCTGATTCTATGCTATCTATCTATCTATTTCTATTCTATGCATTATCTATCTATCTATCTTATCTATCTATTTCTATTCCATCTAATCTATCTATCTATCTATCTATCTATCTATCCTAATCTATCTATCTATCTATCTATCTATCTCTATCTATCTATCTATCTATCTATCTATCTATCTATCTATCTATCTATCTATCTATCTATCTATCTATCTATCTATCTAATCTATCTATCTATCTAATCTAATCTATCTATTACTATCTAATCTATCTATCTTATCTATCTTATCTATCTAACTCTATCTATCTATCTATCTATCTATCTATCTATCTATCTATCTATCTATCTTATCTTATCTATCTATCTATCTATCTATCTATCTATCTTATCTATCTATCTATCTATCTATCTATCTATCTATCTAATCTTATCTATCTATCTATCTATCTATCTATCTATGCTATCTATCTATCTATCTATCTA
>JARQZK010000210.1:22500-30000 GCA_030704885.1 Cynegetis impunctata | reverse complement strand
TCTTCCTCTCCGCAGTAGACGCACATATCCGTTTCCACCCTTGTATGACGGAGGAGGTACTTTCTAAAGCTTCCATGTCCTGATATCGCTTGAGTCAGAAAGTAGTCCACTTCGCCATATGGCCTATCTAGCCATGCCTGAATATTCGGTATAAGATGGAATGTCCAACGGCCTGCGGTACTGCGATTCCATTTTTCCTGCCACCTATTCATGAGATTCGCGCGTGTCGTCTTTTTATCTTCTCCTAGGTACTTTTCCCTTCGTTCGAGTATTTGGAGTTCTATTGGAGGAACTCCAGCGATCACTCCCGATGCGTCTGTGGATATAGTTCTATATGCGCAACAGATTCTGATATTCATCTTGCGTTGGATGGTTGTTAGTTTACCTAGGAGCTTCTTATTATTAGTCACTGAATACCATGAAGGGGCCGCATACAGCAACTTTGAATGTACAACTGACGACAAAATTTTTCTTTTGGATGCCCTGGGTCCCCCTACGTTTGGCATAAGGGAAGCCAGAGCTGTTAATGTCTTTTCAGCCATCAGAACACTCTTAGATACTTGTGTGGCAAAAGTAAGCTTAGTATCTAGCCACACACCCAGATATTTTATGGCGCCAACTGGAACCACTGAAGTACCCTGAACATTGAAGCTAATAGCACTTATTTTTCTCTTAGTTGTCAAGAGCACAGCCTCAGTTTTCTCAGGAGCTAATTGGAGACCTTTCTCCTCCATCCAGTTGGAAATACGCTGGAGTGCGACATTTGCCTGACTCATTAGCATTGCTTCTCCTTTGGCTACCACCACCAGGGCTATGTCATCCGCGAAACCTATGAGTCTTACACCTTGGGGTTGTTCTAATCTGAGTAGCCCATCGTAAAGTATGTTCCACAACGTTGGTCCCAACACTGATCCTTGTGGAACGCCACTATTGACGCTCCTCGCCTTTGCAGCGCCTTCTGTCTCCAGAATAATTTGTCTTCCAGATAGATACGCAGCTATGATACTTATGAGGCTCTCATCTATACCCCTCCGTCTTAGTTCATCTAGAATCTTCTGCCAGGATGCAGTATTGAACGCATTTCTGACATCAAGAGTTATAGCGGCGCACAATCTCCGGTGTTGGCTGGAATACTCTGTCCCTGCAGCTCAAGCGAGTCCAACAATCTCATTAATGGCATCTACTGTTTGTCGTCCTGTTCGGAATCCATACTGGTTCTCTGATAAATCTCCCGTACGTGCTATTTCAACCTTTAGACGGATTAATATTAAGTGCTCGTATAGTTATATAGATAGTTATATCTATCTATCTATCTATCTATCTATCTACCTACCTACCTACCTACTTAGCTATCTATCTATCTATCTATCTATCTATCTATCTATCTATCTATCTATCTATCTATCTATCTATCTATCTATCTATCTATCTATCTATCTATCTATCTATCTATCTATCTATCTATCTATCTATCTATCTATCTATCTATCTATCTATCTATCTATCTATCTATCTATCTATCTATCTATCTATCTATCTATCTATCTATCTATCTATCTATCTATCTATCTATCTATCTATCTATCTATCTATCTATCTATCTATCTATCTATCTATCTATCAATATATCTATCCATCTATCTATCTATCAGGATTCCTAGCATTCATAATCTTCTCTTCGATGGTCAACGCACATATTTTTTATCTAAGCACAGACTTTTCTAAATTTAGCTCAAATTTAGAACACTGTTGAGTGCCGATGAAAGCAGCTTGGAAGATATTGCGTCTCTTTGTTCTTTACTTAAGGAAGTGAAAAATTCTTGAGTATATCCGTGCACTCTTACTTTCGCTGTAGGTTCTCTGTACATTTATTTAGAATTTCGAGGTTTAGTTTGTCGACACGTTGATTGGTTGAAGCAATTTACAGTTTTGAAGAAACAGCTCTTAAGGGTCTGCTTTTATGACATATAGTGATGAAAAAATGTTTGTCGCAGCAAAAGTAACATCCTTTTATACTTAGCCTACAAGATTGCTTAGAATTCAGGAAATATACATTATAGTCATTATAGCATAGATTTATTCGGACAGGTAATATTTTCTTGGTTATCGTTACTATTTGATATATAATTCAACACCGAGACCAGATAGGAAACCGAATCACCTTGCCTCGAGTTTCAGTTTATGCATGTAAATGGTCGAAATTAATTATGGATGAAAAATTCTAATGTGGACAGTTTGGCATAAAATGCAGAAGATAATAAAATCGTGACATATGCTTCTCTTCTTGTATTTCGAGTTTTAAGCGTAGAACTATCGAATTAATAGATTCCATTCAATAATACTGAAAAAGTTACTGTAAAATGCTATCATTATAAATCACCGTCGACCGTATGGCTGAAAATTCGGACATTAATTTTGAATTAATTTTCAACAAGGACTGTCGACAGTATAAAAGAAACACCGATATCAGCAACACATCAGAATTCGATCTTTTTTCAATAAATATGAAAGGTATTTCACCGATCACCTTGGGCTAAATTGACTAACCTAATGATATTTAGCAGGACCATTTATTTTTAGTTACTTTCCAAGAATAAAAGTAGACTTAAGGCATAACATTAGAAATATACATATAGTTCCTAGGATTCTAGTTGAATTTGTATATTACTCCAACAGTTTCATCAATTTTTTCGATATACTTGCACTAAACTACTAAACATAGTTCATTCAGATTTTAGCATTAATATTTGTTCATAGAAAATTGTTATTCACAACTAGCTAGGCTGGGTATTACCTTTTACTTTATTAGTGGCAGTTTAAGGAATTATATTATGATATTAAATTTTATAAATCTAGAAAATATTTGTAGCGAGTACATATTTGATGAATATATTGAAGCTTTAATTATATGATTAATATATTTAGATATATATATATATATATATATATATATATATATATATATATATATATATATATATATATATATATATAGATATAAATATATATATATATATATATATATATAAATAAATAAATATAAGTAAGAATTATGCGTGTTAAACGGAAAACACGCCCGTGGTTATAAAATTGAGTGAACTAGGACATTTATTTGAAACTAATCAATATATATATATATATATATATATATATATATATATATATATATATATATATATATATATATATATATATATATATAATTCAGGAATAATAACAAGAATATTATATGAAGGAATTTACTACTTTCTTTGCATTTACAAAGTAGACTTATCTTATTATTTTATAATCTTGGTGGATTGTATTCACTGTTGATTGCTTATTCTTGTCCCCCACGATTGGAAGTTTTGTCCATTGTTGCTTTGTGGTTCTAGCTGAGGTTATTCTGTAGCTCCAGTTAAAGTGTCTCTAGCTCCAGTTAAAGTTTATTTAGCTCCAGCCAAAGTACTTCCTAGCTCCAGCCAAAGTGACGTCAATCAGACGCCACAGAGAATTAATAAGTTCTATCTATTGATCACTCGCTCAATACTTATTGAATATAATTTGAAACTTAACGATGTTGCTTCCTCAACAGGTATTTGCGAAAAAAGGAAGATGTTTCACGTGCAAATCCGACGCTATCTCGATACTCTGGTCGTACGCAAGTCATTCACGACTGGACGAGTCTATTATTAATAGGTGAAACAAAAGTGAGGTAGCATTTGATAGCGTGAATCACGGTATTTCGATCAACAATTCAGTGGCGGCGGTTCAGCGGAGAATTTACACGCTACACGTGTTTCGGACTTTTTCGTCCTCGTCAGAACAGCGTAGCCAAGTTATGGTTGGACAAACTTGGAGATGGAGAAACAAAACAATCGAAATCCTTCATTGTAAAAGATCATCGCACATTTGCAGCTAACAGCTCGACCACTCCTGTTTGGGAGCAAGATCTTCACATAAGCCACGGAGACAATTTGTGGCTTCTACGGACCTCGGACCAATTGAATCTTAAGATACAATATATAAATATATAAATACTTATATATATATATATATATATAATATATATATATATATATATATATATATATATATATAATATATATATATATATATATATATATATATATATATATATATATATATATATATATATATATATAATATATATATATATATATATATATATATTATATATATTATATATATATATATATATATATATATATATATATATAAATAAATATATAAATAAAAATATAAAATTTATATATTATATATAATATATATATATATAATATATATATATATATATATATATATATATATATATATATATATATATATATTATATATATATATATATATATATATATATATATATATATATATATATATATATATATATATATATATATATATATATATATATATATATATATATATATATATATATATGGTATATATATATATATATATATATATATATATATATATATATATATACTTACTTGTCTTTCACTCAATAACAGGACATTTTAGTTAGAAAACCGACTTTGTTGAACTGATGTTTTTCAGAACATCTAACCAACCATGAATCACGTAAACAACATTAATTTCTTCTAGAATAGGTATAATTTTGAACATAGTCGAAATTGTGTGTTTTGTCTTTTCAAATATAACTTCCCAAATCAAATAATTGAGAACCGGTTTTGTAAATCACATGGCTATCTAAGGGTTTCTTTGGTTCCCTTGTGTTTTGCAAACCTGTGTTCTTATTTTAGTACGAACAGCTTCTACGGCTGCGTACGATACGGTCTGGAGAGAGGGGGTTATGTACAAATTCCTAAACACTACAAGGTGTAATAAGCATCACTGGTAAACAACATGCTTTCCAACAGACTCCTTCAAATATCCATCGGATCTATGCCAAGCAAATCAAATGTGGTTAACAATGGTCTTCCCCAGGGATCTGTACTGGCGCCACTCATTTTCAACTTGTACACAGCTCACTTACCGCTTACATAAAGTCGTAAATTAATGTATGCTGACGACTTAACTCTTGCAAAACAACAGGTCAATATGGGAGAATTGGAAGCAACCCTATTTTATGATCTGAGCATACTCTCTAGCTACTTTCAGAGATGGCGACTTACACCAAGCATTACAAAAACGGAGTCATGCTGTTTTCATTTCAACAATAGAATGGCATCGATCATCATTTCCAACGATAGTATTTTACGCCACAGCCACTATCCTAAATACCTCGGTGTTACATTGGATCGCATCCTCTCCTTCAAAAAACACCTAACAAACCTGTCGGAGAAATTCAGAACTCCCATCAATATTCTGTACAAACTAGCGGGGTCGACCTGGGGAGCTGACGCTTCAACACTACGCACGTCCGCACTCAGTCTGGTCTTTCCTACGGCCGAATAATGCCCATAGGCCTGACTAAACAGTCCTTACCTTACTAAAGTGGATACCGTTATCAACAAAACAATGAAAATCATTACAGGATCTATTAAATCCACACCCATCGAATGTCTGCCCGTGCTGTGTCATATCGAACCACCGAAAATCAGTAGACAGCAGATATTAGTCCGAGAGTTTACAAAGGTCAGCGAAAATCTATACTCACAGATCCATCAAGATATAATTAGATTCAACCCACTAAAGCCTAGGAATCCAACTATCAAAACAGCACAACAGCTTATAACCAACAACTTTAACGGACATAACGAGTGGATATCGAGTTGGCAGAGCAAAGTGAGCCCGGCCTGGCACTCTTTACTGGACCCGGGTAATCCACCACACGGTTTCAACATGCCCCATAAAATCAGGGTTCGGTTGAACAGGTTCCGGACTGGCCATGAGTAAACTGGATCGGCCTTGTTCAAGTGGGGGATGGGCGCAAGTCCAGAATGCGATTTCGGTGCTGCTTCTCAAACAATGCATCACATCACCTACGAATGTCCGATAAGGACATTTTCGGGTACAACTTTTGATTTTTTGCATGCAACACTTAACATGCAACACTTAACAACAATGGATTAACCAGCTAATATGGTGCTGTGATAATACCTACAAGTTATTTTGTCTATTTTTGTCTGTTTTTATACATGTGCTGTGTTCTACATTTTATCTTTTCTATACCTTTTGTATACCCCATAAGCTGAATAAAAGTCTGAATATAACGTAATTCGTAACTAAAGATGGCTACAACAACAAGAAATTCAATGTAATATTTGAACTTCAATTTTTCAAAACTCCATGGGTATCGTGCGTTATGTGGCTGAGGATGTCTGCGATTTCTCTTACCATATAATAGTAGTAGAACTGATGTCTGCTGATATTGGACTGAATATTGTGAAATAAGTTCATAGATTCGGAAAATTTAAGTCGACGTTTCGTAGACAGTCATTGGTCCGAAACAATCGGTTTTGCAGTTCGACTATTTATTATAATCAATTAGCGATTATTCATTATTTCAATTTTTTCCTACCAATTCGAAGTCATTGTCGAAAGAACTTTCGCACTATATTTCAAATGCCTTTTAAATATTATCTTCAAAGGGTTGGCATATATATATATATATATATATATATATATATATATATATATATATATATATATATATATATATATATATATATATATATATATATATATATATATATATATATATATATATATATATATATATATATATATGAAAACTTCTTCTATTTGCACATTTATTCACTAACAGGTTGTGATACCACCTCTCATTTTTTTGGCATGTGTAAATTAAAAGCAATAGAATAGTGAATTACCTGACATTTAAGACTTGGTTAAGTTATTTCCACATCTAAAGAAGTATTTATGGCTGCAGGAGAGAAATTTGTACTGCATTTATGTGGTTTGAAAAAATATTCAACTTTGAACAATTCACAATAGTATCAGATCTGTATCTGAGCCCACCACTACAATACTAGTAGTAGTGTGAATTTGGTTTATAGCTGTCATTACAAAATCTAAATCGGCATCTTCTTCCCCTGTTATTACTCTCAGGCTCTGAATTTGAAGTTCTGACACCAGAGCAAGCACAAGTTCTTTTCATTATTTTTATTTCCTAAAACGACGTCTTTTGCTGTAACACAAACCGCGTTTCTCTCGAACGCGATAGCTCAAGATGAATGTCTTTATACCCATCAGTTCAGCTCTTCATTCTTGACAGTAGGCTCTTCAGGATATCCGTCAAAATCAATTATAATATTTTCCATATACTTATTTGTCACATATTTTCAATAATTTTATAGCACGACACTCTATGTACAAATCGCGGCAGAAGGGTGTTGCTGCTTCCCCTCCAACAAGTAAACAAAAACACCTCACATAATTAAATTCACAATTGCATAAGCTACAAGTTTTATTCTAAATTTTTTCCTGAAATGCGTCATCCAAAAAATATATACGCAAAAATACAAAGTGTTAGGTTTAAAAAATTGTTTTCCTGCGCAATTACATTTATTTATG
>JARQZK010000210.1:0-17500 GCA_030704885.1 Cynegetis impunctata | reverse complement strand
TTACTTTTTTCATACACCGTTGTAAAGAGGCTTCCAAGACCTTTCAAATGACTTATCACTCAACACCTCTCCCCTTTTCCATTTTGAGGGGTTGCTCGTTCAAGCCTTAAATATACGCCAAAAGATGTGCCCAAACAAAATCATTTGACGTGTTTCGGGAAATTTTTCGACTGACTATGGGATAATAAATATACGGGGTGGCTCGTCTGAGATGGAACACCCTGTATATGAAATTTGACTACTGATGTTGATACTATTATAAAACTAGAGACAATACAATCAATTAATGAAAAATAAATCCATTAAAGCCATATCATAAATATAGATATAACTCTACCTACTAATTGGTTAATATATTGACCTTGGAATGCAATGTCAGAAACTATCAATGTATTGTGTGATATCAAAATTAGACTTGTCCGATCTTCAAAACTTTCACTGGACGACTTCAGCTTCAGAGCCACAAGCATGTTTGCTAAATTAAGTGAAAAATTTTCCAAAATACGTTGAAATCTTAATAATTTTCATTGTGCATTTCAAATCTAATCTATGTGGATTCAAACCAATTGAAATAAAAAACCGTGGAATGTAAAATTTCTGACAGGCGGCACAAAAACACCTTACATAAATGTCCTCATTTGAGAAATCTCATGGATTCAAGAAATGATTCCAGGGTTTGACTGCGAATGAAGTTTTATACAATAGAATTGACTAAATATAATTATATTCTAAATTTTACATAAGAAAACATAAAAATTTCTATAACTATATGACTATAGAGCGACGAATAATTGAACCATAGCGGAAATTGTAGCATTTCGGTTAAGTATATTATCGAAACAGCCAATTTGAAATATTTTATATTCTCATATATTTCCATATTAATGAATATATTATAAGATTTTTTTGGAAAAATAATCGAATATTTCTAGAAAAATCTATTTTATACGTCTTGATGTGAAATTCATGATGTTAATATTTTTAAATTTTCCATAAAACTTTTTATATAGTATTATAATATATGACCTGTTTTATATCTGAAATGAAAGAAAGTAACTGACTTGATTGTTGATTTCAGAGTTTCAGCTGTTTCTTCATTTATTCATGTGTCTATATATATATATATATATATATATATATATATATATATATTATATATATATATATATATATATATATATATATATATATATATATATATATATACATATATATATATATAGTATATATATATTTATATATATATATAATATATATATATATATATATATATATATATATATATATATAAATATATATGTTTATATATATATATATATATATATCTTTATATAATAAATATATATATAAATAAATATATATATATATATATATATGTATATAAATAAATATATATATATATATATATATAAATATATATATATATATATATATATATATATATATATATATATATATATATATATATATATATATATATATATATATATATATATATATATATATATATATATATATATATAAGTGTCTACTCAATGTAAAGAAAAATGGAATTAAGTTTTTAAAATTGGGTAGTTTTCATTGTTATGACTCAAGAAATGTTGAATTTCTTTCTATCCCTAAACATGGTTCGGCCAGGTATGAAAACTCACCTGCTTATCAGTGCATTAAACTCTTTAATTATCTACCTTACTTGATGAAATGCCTTGGTCATGCTAGGTTTAGGAAAGTTATGAAGTCGGTGCTCCTGACAAAATGTTACTATGGTGTAAGGGAGCACCTGACCCATAACCATAATTCTTATGAATAACTATATTACTCATTACTTATGAATAACGTGTCCAACACAATTATGTAATAAACATTATTATTATTATTTTTTACGTCCGTGTGACTCCGGATGTTGCTGGTTACTCACTAAAAAACCTCTAACACATTCCTTGGAGTAGTTCTTCATCCTGCCCTTAACAAAAGAGATAAGCTGCAAGCGGCCTCTATAGTTCATGGGACCTGTTGACTCGAAGTGACCCGAGCAACACTGCTTTCTGCATTTTGTGCGTCAATATATCGGCCAGAGATCTGCATGCCGGAATAATCTTCAATTCTGTAACGTAGGTAGCTCTCATTCCACCTAGACAACCTATGATTAGTACGAACATCCTAAGTTTATGCCCTGGGTACAGTGTCCTCAGCTCGAACATAAAATTCTGTATTTGTCCCCCTTCTGTTCTTCTTTCACCACCACATTATTTTCCGCAGGGGACGAAAACTCGATAATAAACAATTCTCTGAGCTCTTTGTCCAGTAGGACTATATCTGGCTTTCTTGCGTGGATCTGCCGAGTTGTTGGAAAAGCATAGTTCCAGTATATGCGAGCTCTATCGTTCTCAATAACCGCTTCAGTGGAACATATGGTAGCACTGGTTCTTTGTCTATACCATAAACTTCTCTCAGATGGAAGTAGAGAATTCGGAGCGCCCCATTAGGGCTTTCTATAGACCCTGAAGAGGCATGGACTCTGCAAGCAGATAGGCTGTGCATAAGTGTTTCCTGCTTACTATGGCATGCTCTGCAAGTTGTTGGATTGTCCACTTTCATAATTTTATTTTCATACCATCTTGTATTTATCACTCCATCTAGACAAGCCATAACAAATCCCTCCGTTTCCGACTTAAGCCCAACCGACTTAAAAAAGGCAAATGATAATTCTTCCGACAGGCCCTGGTTCTTCCACATTTCTGTAATATATGGAGTGCAGATTGTTACTCATATGATCTTCAAGTAGTGTCTTCAGTTGTGCCTGTCTTATCTGCCTACCCAGTCTTTTTTTTTTTGGCCGGCGTGATCGGTGTTCCTGCTAGCTCAGGCTCAATTGATATGCCGGTCATATTGAGCTTTTCCAAGGCTCTCCGTCCAGCTCTGGATGGGCACGCTCCTTGATTCCTGATTTCATGATGAGCCTAACATTTTTAGAAGCGGGTCTCCACTTTTCAATATCCTTATTGCCATTTTCAAGGTTTGTTAATGGTGTTGGTATTCCAAGCTCTGCAAACCCCTGCGTTCGAGGAAGGTATATATTCTCTGTGTCGAGCAATTGGGATGCAGGCTCCGATTCATGTTCATTACTTTTCTTGTGGATCTGTGGACATCGAGAATATCATTTACCGTCCAGTTAGCTACCCCGAAAGAGTAGGTGACTATCGGGACTGCCAAGCTGTTTGTAGCAGAAACCTTGCTTTTACCGGACAGCTGTGATTTCTATTTATCTCAGAGCTTCTTTTTTGTATCTGGCAGTTAAGGCAATCCTTGATTTTGGTTGTCTCCAGAGCACCCCTCTGTGGCATTCCAAGAAATTTGTAAGTTTCTGGATATTTCCCCCTTCTAACTCGATATGTTATCCTGCTTCTTCAGTTCTCCCTTTGCTTAAATGAAAAGACAGCTCATTTGTTCAACCCGAATGACGTTCCTATTGCTGCAGTGTATTCATCGATGATATACAGCAATTGTTGCAGAGATGCATCGGAAGTAGCGTAAAGCTTTAAATCGTCCATGTACAGAAGATATGATATTAGGTGTTCTCTTCTGCCTGGTTGTCCGGCTTTGTATCCTTTTCTGTTAGACCCCAACTCAACAGTTAATGGTAGAAGAGTTATGCAGACCAATAATGGACTTAGCTAATCTCCCTGAAAATCTCCTTGGATATATGTTATCACTCCCGTATAGTTGGTTTCGACCTTCTGATCGAATGGCAAACTTAGTTTTCCATAGCGCCATAATATTTTCATCACATTAACGATATTAGGGTGGATTTATATATAGATATAAATATATATATAAATATATAGATTTATATATATATATATATATATATATATATACATATAAGTATATATATATATATGTATATAAAATATATATATATATATATATATATAATATATATATATAATACATATAAGTATATATATATATATATATAATATATATATATAATATATAATATATATATATCACAGAAAAAGAGACTAATAATATATCTAGCTTTTTGTCATGCATGTACCATACGTGAATAGTGTGTAGATTCGTATCATCAAAATGAACTGTAATGAATATTATATTACTTGTAAATATGTAGACATACAATTTCAATATTATTCAAAATTCCTACAAGAAATACTGTTGATCTGCATAGTTTGGGAGTATACCCAACAAGATAAAACATAGATGATTCATGATTTTGGTCTAATAGCATTTGAAATTCTCTGAAATTAAAATCTGATTTTCAATTTTATACAATTCTAATAGTATTATCTTTCCTGAAAATCTCTGGAATTGCCACTTATTTTTTTCATTAAAAAAAGCCTGAAGGATACATTTCTTTCGAAAGTCCTAGTAATGTTTATGGGTATAAAAATCGAATTATACGAACGAGTATAATAATATATATATATATATATATATATATATATATTATATATATATATATATATATATATATATATATATATATATATATATACTCACTATAAACGACTGCGAACACAGAAGAACATACATATCTACTTTATTCCCAAAAATTGTGAAAAAACACTAAATTTATCCCCATTTAAAAAAAAAATTGATCATGATCATATTACAAATATAAGCCAAAATTCTTAGGGTTAATTGATCCTCAGATAATATCACTAGCACTACCACCCATATGAATGCTAGACTCTTCAGTAGTTACCTAGAAGATGCTTTTCAATAAAGTGAACCAAAGCGATTGAGTGTGCTAGAAGGTATCTTCTTTGCATTGAGAGACTGAGAAATACTTAACTGAAGACATACGACATCACTTGAGACTTGAGTCAAATTACTGTAGCTGACGTGTTCGGAAACACGTATATCTCGATTTCTAGTGGACATAAACTGATCTTATCTTTGTTGATTCATGACTTTTACTAGCCAATTTATACTGCGAATGCATAAACTCAAGTTACAATTTTTTTAAGGAGGTGCATATTGAAATTTAATATCGATTGATGATAGTTCGCATTGATCAAATTAAACATGGAAATAATTTATTCAACCCTCTTGCTTCAATTAGAATACATCACTAGGGAAAAGATATGATATAATATATAAATATATATATATATATATATATATATATATATATATATATATATATATATATATATATACATATATATATATATAGTAATCATCAAATCTTTTCCCTAGTGATGTATTCTAATTGAAGCAAGAGGTTGAATAAATTATTTCCATGTTTAATTTGATCAATGCGAACTATCATCAATCGATATAAATTTCAATATGCACCTCCTTAAAAAAATTGTAACTTGAGTTTATGCATTCGCAGTATAAATTAGCTAGTAAAAATCATGAATCAACAAAGATAAGATCAGTTTATGTCCACTAGAAATCGAGATATACGTGTTTCCGAACACGTCAGCTACAGTAATTCGACTCAAGTCTCAAGTGATGTCGTATGTCTTCAGTTAAGTATCTCTCAGTCTCTCAATGCAAAGAAGATACCTTCTAGCACACTCAATCGCTTTGGTTCACTTTATTGAAAAGCATCTTCTAGGTAACTACTGAAGAGTCTAGCCATTCGATATGGGTGGTAGTGCTAGTGATATTATCTGAGGATCAATTAACCCTAAGAATTTGGCTTATATTTGTAATATGATTCATGATCAATTTTTTTTTTAAATGGGGATAAATTTAGTGTTTTTCACAATTTTTGGGATATAAAGTAGATATATATGTTCTTCTGTGTTCGCAGTCGTTTATAGTGAGTATATATATATATATATTATATATATATTATACTCGTTCGTATAATTCGATTTTTATACCCATAAACATTACTAGGACTTTCGAAAAGTATCCTTCAGGCTTTTTTTAATGAAAAAAATAAGTGGCAATTCCAGAGATTTTCAGGAAAGATAAAACTATTAGAATTGTATAAAATTGAAAATCAGATTTCAATTTCAGAGAATCTCAACTGCTATTAGACCAAAATCATGAATCATCTATGTTTTATCTTGTTGGGTATACTCCCAAACTATGCAGATCAACAGTATTCTTGTAGGAATTTTGAATAATATTGAAATTGTATGTCTACATATTTACAAGTAATATAATATTCATTACAGTTCATTTTGATGATACGAATCTACACACTATTCACGTATGGTACATGCATGACAAAAAGCCTTAGATATATTATTAGTCTCTTTTTCTGTGATATATATATATATATATATATATATTTTATATACATATATATATATATATATATATATATATATATATATAAATATATATATATATATATATATATATATATATATATATATATATATATATATATATATATATATATATATATATATATATATATATATATATATATATATATATATATATCTATATATAAATCCACCCTAATATCGTTAATGTGATGAAAAATATTATGGCGCTATGGAAAACTAAGTTTGCCATTCGATCAGAAGGTCTAACCAACTATACGGGATGGGTAACATATATACAAGGAGTTTTTCAGGGAGATTCGCTAAGTCCATTATTGTTCTGCATAACACTTCTACCATTAACTGTTGAGTTGGGGTCTAACAGAAAAGGATACAAAGCCGGACAACCAGGCAGAAGAGAACACCTAATATCATATCTTCTGTACATGGACGATTTAAAGCTTCACGCTACTTCCGATGCATCTCTGCAACAATTGCTGTATATCATCGATGAATACACTGCAGCAATAGGAACGTCATTCGGGTTGAACAAATGAGCTGTCTTTCATTTAAGCAAAGGGAGAACTGAAGAAGCAGGATAACATATCGAGTTAGAAGGGGGAAATATCATTCGTCACTTTGAAGATCAAGAAACTTACAAATTTCTTGGAATGCCACAGAGGGGTGCTCTGGAGACAACCAAAATCAAGGATGCCTTAACTGCCAGATACAAAAAGAAGCTCTGAGATAAATAGAAATCACAGCTGTCCGGTAAAAGCAAGGTTTCTGCTACAAACAGCTTGGCAGTCCCGATAGTCACCTACTCTTTCGGGGTAGCTAACTGGACAGTAAATGATATTCTCGATGTCCACAGATCCACAAGAAAAGTAATGAACATGAATCGGAGCCTGCATCCCAATTGCTCGACACAGAGAATATACCTTCCTCGAACGCAGGGGTTTGCAGAGCTTGGAATACCAACACCATTAACAAACCTTGAAAATGGCAATAAGGATATTGAAAAGTGGAGACCCGCTTCTAAAAATGTTAGCTCATCATGAAATCAGGAATCAAGGAGCGTGCCCATCCAGAGCTGGACGGAGAGCCTTGGAAAAGCTCAATATGACCGGCATATCAATTGAGCCTGAGCTAGCAGGAACACCGATCACGCCGGCCAAACAAAAAAGACTGGGTAGGCAGATAAGACAGGCACAACTGAAGACACTACTTGAAGATCATATGAGTAACAATCTGCACTCCATATATTACAGAAATGTGGAAGAACAGGGCATGTCGGAAGAATTATCATTTGCCTTTTTTAAGTCGGTTGGGCTTAAGTCGGAAACGGAGGGATTTGTTATGGCTTGTCTAGATGGAGTGATAAATACAAGATGGTATGAAAAGAAAATTATGAAAGTGGACAATCCAACAACTTGCAGAGCATGCCATAGTAAGCAGGAAACTCTTATGCACAGCCTATCTGCTTGCAGAGTCCATGCCTCTTCAGGGTATATAGAAAGACATAATGGGGCGCTCCGAATTCTCTACTTCCATCTGAGAGAAGTTTATGGTATAGACATAGAACCAGTGCTACCATATGTTCCACTAGAAACTGAAGCGGTTATTGAGAACGATAGAGCTCGCATATACTGGAACTATGCTTTTCCAACAACTCGGCAGATCCACGCAAGAAAGCCAGATATAGTCCTACTGGACAAAGAGCTCAGAGAATTGTTTATTATCGAGTTTTCGTCCCCTGCGGAAAATAATGTGGTGGTGAAAGAAGAACAGAAGGGGGAAAAATACAGAGATTTTATGTTCGAGCTGAGGACACTGTACCCAGGGCATAAACTTAGGATGTTCGTACTAATCATAGGTTGTCTAGGTGGAATGAGAGCTACCTATGTTACAGAATTGAAGATTATTCCGGCATGCAGATCTCTGGCCGATATATTGACGCACAAAATGCAGAAAGCAGTGTTGCTCGGGTCACTTCGAGTCAACAGGTCCCATGAACTATAGAGGCCGCTTGCAGCTTATCTCTTTTGTTAAGGGCAGGATGAAGAACTACTCCAAGGAATGTGTTAGAGGTTTTTTAGTGAGTAACCAGCAACATCCGGAGTCACACGGACGTAAAAAATAATAATAATAATGTTTATTACATAATTGTGTTGGACACGTTATTCATAAGTAATGAGTAATATAGTTATTCATAAGAATTATGGTTATGGGTCAGGTGCTCCCTTACACCATAGTAACATTTTGTCAGGAGCACCGACTTCATAACTTTCCTAAACCTAGCATGACCAAGGCATTTCATCAAGTAAGGTAGATAATTAAAGAGTTTAATGCACTGATAAGCAGGTGAGTTTTCATACCTGGCCGAACCATGTTTAGGAATAGAAAGAAATTCAACATTTCTTGAGTCATAACAATGAAAACTACCCAATTTTAAAAACTTAATTCCATTTTTCTTTACATTGAGTAGACACTTATATATATATATATATATGTATATATATATATGTATATATATATATATATATATATATATATATATATATATATATATATATATATATATATATATATATATATATATATATATACATTGAAATTTGTTCTTATTATACGTTTTTGTGATATAAAGATTTTAGGCTATCAACAGAAATTTTAAGTTTGTAAAATTCTGTTCCAATAGCCTAAAATCTTTATATCACAAAAACGTATAGTAAGAACAAATTTCAATGTATATATATATAAATATATATATATATATTTATATATATATATATATATATATATATACATTGAAATTTGTTCTTATTATACGTTTTTGTGATATAAAGATTTTAGGCTATCAACAGAAATACCCCACAACATGATATTATAATTTATGTGACTATATGCAAGCGCATAATAAACTTCCATAAAAGACGCAGTAGATAGACAATTCTTAATTCTATTTATGGCATAGGATGCTGAATTCAGTTTTTCGGCCACAGAATCTACATGTAAGGACCACCTGAGGTCTTGGTCCAATAAAATTCCCAAAAATTTAACGTGATTACACAAAAGAATTTGGTCGTTTTCAAATTGGATGAACACTTATTATTTATAGTATCAGGTCGATTGAAAAATAAACATTTTGTTTTAGTGGTGTTCAATATTGAGGCATTAGATTCACACCATTTTTTTCAACTCTTTCAGTAAAAGTTTTCATTTATTCGATAGTCCCTCAGGATCTCCTGCTATAATAGCAATAGAAGTATCGTCGGCAAAAATAGTCGTCCTATCCACCTCTACATAATCGGCAGACTCCCAGATCAGTACTTGTCTCGTCAGACCAATGATCCTTAATTTTTACCTTCATTCGCCTTTCAGAAATGTAGCTCTTTATCCAGTCAAGAAAGATACCTTTAAATCCCAGATTGTACAACTCATTCATATTAAAATCAAAAACAAGACAATCAAATGACCACAAGCTAATGATTTATATATAAATTCAACATAGGAAATTACTGCAGATTGGGTAGATCTGCCGGATCTAAAACCATGTTGACAATCATTTATCACATTAAATCTGTTAAGATATAGCATCATCTGATCAAGAACAATCTTTTCAAAAATTTTGGAAAAAACACTGAAAACTGAAATAGGTCGATAGTTGGTGATGTCCAGAGGATCACCCCTCTTATAAACAGGGACAACAGTAGCCAGTTTCAAGGAAGTAGAAAATCTTACCGAACAGACAGCCGAATTTATTAAGTAATACCTACAGCGGTTCAGCAATGAATTATTATATCGGTTTTCCAACTTAATTGGCCAGTTACTGCTAATAATATGAATTGGTAGGTATATATATATATATATATATATATATATATATATATATATATATATATATATCTATATATATATATATATATAGAAGAAGGGTAGTCTTTGCTGACTAGTTTGGATACAATTGGGATAAAAATATTTGGGTATAGCAGCAAGCAAAAAGTGTACTCTTATAACACTGTATTTCTGATATTTCGACAATGATTACTGTCATCTTCAGGGAAGCTACAAAAATAAGCACAAAAGAAAATCAAAAAATGCTCCATAACGGCCAACAGTAACAATACTCACTGTGTCTTTGAGATTGATTGCAAAAGATGTAAAGATCGAGATTTATAGAAATCAATAATGCTGTATCTCGATCTTTACATCTTTTGCAATCATTCTCAAAGACACAGTGAGTATTGTTATTGTTGGCCATTATGGAGCATTTTTTGATTTTCTTTTGTGCTTATTTTTGTAGCTTCCCTGAAGATGACAGTAATCGTTGTCGAAATATCGGAAATATAGTGTTATAAGAGTACACTTTTTGTTTGCTGTTATACCCAAATATTTTTATCCTATATATATATATATATATATATATATATATATATATATATATATATATATATATATATATATATATATATATATATATATATATAGACATATATACATTTTATATATATATATATATATATATATATATATATATATATATATATATATATATATATATGCAATAATTTTGTTTGAACACTTCATAAATTATATGCTTTCTTGTAAAAGCAATAAGTATAACATAACTCTATAAAGTTCACGCATTTACATAGGTTTTATGATTTACTATTAATTCTCGAAATCTCCGGTTTCTTAAACAGCTTGTGGAAAGTGGAGAGTAATTTGCCAAAGCTTCCACGTCTTGTCATAGAAAAATACACGTTACCGCGAGAAGTCCTTGAACTCTCACCTCCTGCGACCCAGTAAACCTTGGTCAGTTGCCACGCCTGAGGTTATACATGAAATTTGGTACAGTCGGTCATCATCTTCAATATACCTAATTCAAATATGTATACAGGCTGCCTTAAGTTTCGAAGAATCATAAATAATATTATATTCTGTTTTATCCATCATAATATCATAAAGGAAAAATTTTTATCAGAAGTCGGGTGACACAGTTAATTAATGGATGGAAAAAATTCGATAAAATCATATATCGAAAATGCACATAGTATGAATATATATAAGTCTCAAGATAATACTAATTGCAGATATTTGTTTTGTTATTGAAATTGGAACGAAACAATACATTTTTGTTAAAAAAATTGAGCTCACGAACAAAAAAATGCTCTGAGGGTTTTTAGTCAAAATTTTACCAATAAATGCGGTATAAGGTAAATAACTTATAATTTACTTTCATCGTCTTAACCGCATTTTGATATAAGGGGATATTTTAATAGACTCTCTCGGTTGGTAGTATTTGTTTAATAAGTTTATACAATCGTATACTCCAAGTCATATATGCATATGGCAAAAATACAATTACACACAAAAGGACAAAAACATTGTTAATTTCAAGCCTCTCCATCTAGGCTAATTGAGATACACTGAATTTTTTCATGCATTAGCATAACGTTTATTCTAATTTCAATGAAATTTATTTTGATATTGAGAATTAAGATTAGATTATACTGAAATAACTTTTCCTGTCAAATATTCTACAAATTTATATGAAACCTAAATATTCCGACTTCTGTGAAAAATGAGAAATTGTCTACATTCAGATTGATTTAAGAAAATTAAAGTTTGAAAAAACTTAAAGAACACGTTTTAATAGCAAACCAAACTAAAAATTAAAAAAAAATTCATTGTGCTCATAACGAAGGAGTACCACCAAAGTATCCTTGACTACTCACCTCTTATGACAGATCAATACCAACGAAGTTTCTCAGGCATTTTTTTCGCACTCTGTTGTTTTTATATTTCAAATAACTGCATCAACCCATTTGGGTTATTAGCAGTGGAGTTGATACATAATATTTATAATTTCCTAATTACATCCAAGTTGTGCTAAAATACAATGATTTCGTTACTGTTACCATAGTCTAACATTTCTTTTGAGTTAGAGGAAATGTTGAATGTGTCTCTTTGAATTTGGAGTTGGTTCATTTTGTCCAGACAGCAAGTATTCATGTGTGAGCTTAGTGTACCCTAGGCGTAGTCAAGTCATTATCACTTGTTCTCTCCTTTTCGTTGATTGTCTTTGCCAAGGTCCCACGGTCGGTTTGATATCTTGTAGTTTCGATTGTGAGGCCTGCCATTGAGTATACCAAATGTTCCGAATCTTGTTTTTGATTAAGAATGATATCAATTGAAGGAGTGTATTGCAGCGCTACCTGGTTCGGGTTATTGATTGCTTCTCGAGAACTTTTATCAGCCGATTAATTTCCAGTTATTCCTATATGTGAAGGTACCCAAAGCAGTATTACTTCTTTGACTAATGTTGGGATGATGAGAAGTTCTCCTTTGATCAGTCTTGCGATCGGGTGGTTTACTTTTATATGTATTTGTAGAGAGCTGAATGAATCTGATATAATTATGAACTTTTTAGATATGCTCGATTTCGAGAGCCTTAGAGCTTGGACGATTGCGAACAGTTCCCCTGTTAGAATAGAATTGGTTTCCGGTAGTTTACAGGTTACGGTAGTTAGGTGTAAAAACTGCCACTCCTACTCCAGACTCTATTTTGGATGCATCTGTGTATATTTCAATGAAACCTTGATGATGTAGGATATCACGGAAGTTTTGGATTATAACTTGTGCGTTTGTGTTATTTTTATTAAATTGGGTAAGATGATTGTTAATTATTGGTTGATGTATCTGCCAAGGGGGAGGGGTTTTTAGGTTCATGGGGTAGGGAGGTGGGAATTTCTGCATTTGAAGTGGCCTCATGTACCTTCGAATTCTTTCATAGCAAAGTGGGTAGGTTTCAGGTTGTTCGTGAGCTGATATGAAGTATGTGGTTATTGTGTTTATATATGTTTGCACGTTGTCAAGTGAGGCCATTCGGGCCGCGTAGGATATGATTAATTGTTGTTTTCTGTGTTGTAGGGATGATTCTCCAATTTCACACTCCAGGCTTTGTTTCGCACTCTGTTGTTATTTTTCTATTTTTTTCTCTTTCTATACTAGAAAGTAAACCTTTGAATTACAAGCAAATTGAACTTATGTAAATAGTGAATATTGTATCATGTTATAACACTTCATTTTCTTACTTTGTATTACACATACTCACAGCATTTTCCGTTTTTAAATATTTATTGCAAAATTACAATAATGAAGCAATATAACTTACGTATGAGTTAAAACAAAAACAAATATATAAATAGTTCCTATTTATATATTGAACTTACATTGTTGTACTCGAAAAACTTCATAAATATAACTTTTTATAAAAAAGGTATCAATTTCGTTTTGTCTAGAAATATGAGAACTAGAATGACTAGTTTTGTGCTTTTTGAGTGTATTGCGTTTTATGTTGTAAGCCCGAAATCTTCTTATCTCGCCAAAGCCATAACACTCGATCTACTTCAATATTATTTTTTACAACGTACCGACAACGATACATATATTTATGTATTTCAAAAGTGTTGGTCTAGGGTGTCTAAATCGGATATAAAACTACTCCGGCACCTGACTGTTGATTTTCAAAACAGTACCATAGTCTATTATTTTCTGGGACAATACGTCAAAAAAATGTATTGAGCGCCTCATAAAATGGTTGCCGATGATATAGAAAGCATATAACCTGGAAACAAAAAAAATTTTCTTGAAATTAATACGATCTGGTATGGATATTATTCAAAATCTCACAATAATTTTTATCTAATCAATAAGTTTTTCTACTTATAGAAACATTTTTCAAAGAAAAAACTAACGACACGTGGTGTTCCCAGGCGTTATTCGATCCAAGTAGTAATACTCGTGTCCCAAGCTTCTGTGATCTTACCAGAAACTCAATAATACTACTATTATATTTACAGACGATTTTTAGAAAATATATTTACAATTTATGTAAATAATCTAAGATAACTTATGCTAATCAAGTATTTCATTTTACAATTCAAGAATATTTACGTATATAACGTATATATTAATTTTCAGCGTGTTATTTTCGTTTTGCGTACGTAAGCAAGACATTCTGTCATTTTCACACTTGACTTAAACAGCTAATTCAATGTCCATCACTATCGAAAGGTGGATTTCAATAATAAATGTTGATTGGTAGCTTATCTGTTGTTACTCTATGAATGATTGCAATATTAAAATAAAAATTTTTATTATAGGTTAGTTTGAAGCTTTGTAAATTAGTTAAAGTAAAAACAAACTTGTAATATTCTACAGAATTAATTGCATAGCCTACTCTCTTCTCCATTACCTGATACATATTTTCGTAGCATTTAAAGTGAAATCAGGAAAATTCCCTAACAACCTCACTCGAACTATCACGAACATGTCAAAACAAAAACTAGGAAATTTGAATTATATAAAAGATAATATATTATGACACCATAAAATATTTACAATACTCAACACAGTGTATAGCATATCGAACTGAAACCACTAATGAACTAGATGTCGAAGCCAAAAATGAATTTTAAAAAAACAACTAGCGAAATTGGTTTAACCATTTTCGAGAGCATTTCGTCTTTATTTAAAAAGTAAAAGAACGATCAATTTTTTCCTAGATTGAAATATACGGAAATCCATTCCGATTTTTAGTTCCATTTCAATCTAATTCCAAAGTCCACTAAGAACATTCTAAAATTAAAAAAGGCGTGAGCAGCAGAGCTCCATCAGTACCTAAGGTCGTAATTTTCGCTCGAAATGCATCGCGTCAAGATGCGATTCTAACAGATAGATTTATATTTTGAAAAAGAACGATTGAATAGTAAAACGAATTGAAAGAATATAATTTATTTCATAAAACAAAATTTGCGAAGTGCGTCTTGTCAGAAGAAAAAAGTTGAAGCTACCGAAAGAACATACCTCAACATGGCAGATTGAGATGCAATTCGAACGAAATAGTCAGCAAGAAATGCAGCGCGGTTGGGAGAAAGAGATGAAACGAAAAAAATTTATTAAGTTAACATAAACTTAATGTACGTACCAAACTTCAACCCTCTACTCAATCTGCAGAAACTGTGGAGTTCGGCAATTTTTCAAAAAACACGATAAAAGAATATCTATTTAAAAATGGCAGCGGTTGTAAAATGTAAACAAATTTTGATATTTCGTTCTACAACGGAAACAATTTCAGCTCATTTGCCTCGATGGGAGCCGCTGGAGATGCCAATATGTACCGGAGGAAAAAGAAAACAAAATATATATATACCTATATAAATATATATATTTATATATATATATATATATATATATATATATATATATATATATATATATATATATATATATATATATATATATATATATATATATATATATATATATATATATATATATATATATATATATATATATATATATATATATATATATATTTTTATATATATATTTATATATATATATATATATATATATTAATATATATATAATATATATAATATATATAATACTATACTATATGTTATAGATATATACTACTATATATATATATATATATATCATATATATATATATATATACTATATATATTATAATGTATATATATATTATTTATTCGAATTGTTGTTGCCTGTGAACTAGTTCAATCTCTTGATAATTATTAGCAACAGGCTTGTTGAATCTTAAAAAAACTCGATTTTATTAAAAAGTTGACGTTAAAAAGTTTTGATAAAGCCACGAATGTCGTGGCGAAACGTCAACTTTTTAATAAAATCGAGTGTTTTAATAATCAAAAAGTCTGTTATTTATAATAATTATCAAGAGATTGTTATATATATATATATATATATATATATATATATATATATATTAGGGTGTCCCATATATGGGTGAAAAAATTTTTTTTTCAGATATCGAAATGCATACCTTCTATTTATTTTTAAACTACCCAGACTTACTCAAATACAAAATTTCATCTTCCTACTTCAACGTTAACCCATGCCGACAGAACTCTGAAGATTTTGAAAATTGCTCTTTTCAATCTTATCCGTTATATAGCTAAATCAATTGAAATATTCAAATTTTTATGAAATATTTATTAAAAGAAGATAAAATTACAGATCAGGCAGGTTTTTTTTTTCGAGGGTCTCTTTTTTACAGTCTGGATACAGATTTCTATGCTCCTGAACACAGCGCAGCAAAAATTGCTTTTGCTCTTCCTTTACAGTGATCAAACCATGAAAATCTTGCATAAGTTTTGCAGCGCTTTCAGCCGTATCATTGACTGCCCTTAAGGAAAGCATCTGAATAGGCCTCTGAATAGGCAACATCTTCATTTCATGTAGAAACAGGTCTCTGGAGGAAATTCTTATTAATGTTCAATCAAGAAAATAAATTTGTGCTCTTGAGATACACCAAATCACTCAATGATTTTCCTGCCACAATAAATAAGGCCGTATTATTAACAATTCATTGAAAACAGAATAAAAAATAGTACTGTTCATTGTATTCCTACTTACTATACAAATATTCAGACATATCTTCTTCAGATGGAATGTATGTCTTCCCAGAATCATACAAACTCTCTCTTTGGAAATTCACTGCAATGTTCATTTTGGTTTGTTGATCAGAGCTGGTAAGTTGATCGTGATGTCCTTGCGTTTGAATAGAATCTTGCGTAGTAACAGATGACGATAAACCTCCGAAACACATTTGCTCATTTATTTTTTTCTCTTCATTTAATTTCCTTGCTCGTTCTTCTTTTTCGGCTAAGTTTTGGTCTACATCCGCTAAACACCCTGGATGCACTGGTTCTCTTTGTTTTTGTAAAAATATTTTATCTTCTTCAATTTTCATCTGTTCCAAAGCATCAGCGTGTGCTATATCGAATAAATCATCTAAATTGTTCTTGAAATCCTCTTCACGGCGCTTGTAAATATCTTGTATTTTTTTAGAATTTTTTAGCAACTCCCTCCAAACATGGTGAAGATCCACAGGTTTTTTTACACAGTTAGGTATAAATCTGGTAGGGATTCTAGCTTTTTCCCAAAATATAATACACTCCCGAATAACGAGATGAGCGCTTCACTAACAGTCAATTTAACTTCGCGAATGTTAAAAAAAGTACTGCAAGAACTTAACTATTAGACGGTAACTTTGCTCCTGTTATTTGATAAATTACGTTTCCAACTAAGAAAACACATTTTAATTGCTCCTTAATTCCACTGCCCTCTTTTAAATTGTAAAACAATACGTGTTAATCCCGAGAAAAATTGAGAACAAATGACAAA
>JARQZK010000209.1:77500-81628 GCA_030704885.1 Cynegetis impunctata | reverse complement strand
TATTTTATATATATATATATATATATATATATATATATATATATATATATATATATATATATATATATATATATATATATATATATATATATATATATATATATATATATATATATATATATATATATATATATATATATATATATATATATATATATATATATATATATATATATATATATATATAATTTATACCGGGTGTCCACGGAAGGTGGCTCGCCCCTATAACTTTGTTGTTTTCGGAGATAATGAAATGAAATTAAGAAAATTTGTTTAATGCATAAAACTGCATTTTTCGACAAGTAACTCAACTTCATGCAATTTCCGGTTTCACCGGAAGTGATATAAACTTTCGATTTTTAAATGGGACACCTATTATATTTTCAGTTTTTTTGTCTCCATATGAGATTTAGAATACAACCGTGTATCATTTGTCACTTTTTGAAACTATTTTTTTATTTTTTTTTCGAAGTAAATTTTAATTCTAGAGGGCTATGGATGCTTCTAAATAACTAATTTCGGTCCTTAAATGTATGTTAAAATAAAACTTCACTGTTTTTGATCACAATGTTTCAGCTAAGTGACGTTTGATTTTAAAACATTTATTACTATTTTTTTTCAAATGGTAACATGGTGGCTCGTCGAATTAAAAAAAAAAGATAATTTTATTACGATTAATTTGATACCGCACTCTAGGTATTAGGTTGAAAGATAACCTTAGAACTTTCTTTAAATGAAGAATCTTATTGAGATTAAAATAAGATTTGAAATCATCGAGTAGCCAGTGACCAACACAACTGAAACAAAATAAGTCCGAAGCCACGCCCACAAATCTACGTCCCAAGACGGTAAACGGGGCCATTTTAGGACAGAAATTATTTATTTCAACGCATCTATAGCCCTCTAGAATAAAAATTCATTTCATTCTATTCAAAACATGAAACAACGGTTACAAATAGTAACAAATGATACATGGTTGTATTCCAAATGTCATATGGAGAAGAAAAAACTGAAAATATACTAGGTGCCCCATTTAAAAATCGATTTATGTCACTTCCGGTAAAACTGGAAGTTGCATGAAGTTGAGTTACTTGTCAGAAAATGCAATTTTATTCTTAAAACAGATCCTCTAAATTTCATTTTATTATCTCCGAAAACAAAAAAGTTATAGGGGCGAGCCACCTTCCGTAGACACCCGGTATATATATATATATATATATATATATATATATATATATATATATATATATATATATATTTATTTGAATTTTTTTTGTGTGTGATTTATTTTTTATCTCTTTATATTTATTAGCAATAACAGGCTGGTTGAATCTTAAAAAACTCGATTTAATTAATAAGTTGACGTTTCACTATGACATTCATAGTTATTCAAAACTTTTGAAAAAAATTGAAAATTCTTTGACATTTATTGACTTGAAAAAATTGAATAGATAAGATTGATCTGTCTTGTTAAAAAATTCTTTCAGTCTAATATTAACATTCAAAATTGTTATTATTAGAAGGCAAGGGAAACTACAGAAACCTTTACCTATGTAATGTTCGAAAATAATAATAATAGGGTACTATTTATTTAACAGAAAGAAATTAGTCACGGGAAAATATTAAAAAAGTAGAGTAGAATTATCGGTATAGAACGTTTATATGGAAGCAGCCGTTGACACGTGTTTCGGACTCTTTGGTCCTCATCAGAACGGCGTAGCTAAGTATTGGATTGAAAATTTGGAGATGAAAATAGTTTAATAAATAAAATCCTCTGTTATGGAAGAAAATCACTTATTTGTGGTTTATTGTTTGAACTCTCCGGTATGGGAGATTTGGTCAAACTTTGCCACGGAGGCGATTAAATCGAGTTTTTTAAGATTCAACCAGCCTGTTATTGCTAATATATATCAAGAGATTATATATATATATATATATATATATATATATATATATATATATATATACATTTTAAATTATTTTTGATAATTCAAAATTATCAAGAATTGTACCCTGCAATTCACTCTGCATTTTCACTATCCTCAACTTCTACCGAATCACTTTCACAATTGAGTAGTTATTAATAAAAAACAACTAGAGTAATAGGATAGGATATTATGACTGGTACAGCTTGCAAAACACAAACGCATATGGAAATATAGCTGACGTGCTTGTCTGTTAATGTTACTATCTCACATATTTGTCCTAGCTTTAATTCGTCTGCAGTGTAACGTGCGATAAGAAACTTCGTTCCAACAAGGTAGTTTTTCACGATTGCATCGAATCTTGAAAAAAGAATGCATTCTGTGTGCATTCTTCGAATTAAAACTCAATGTTGGAGAAAAACAGAGTTTAATATTTAGCACTACGTCTGCGCAGAATATTTTGAAGAATGTCAATTATTTAACAGATGCCTAAAGGGACTCTTTCTAAATTTATGTGTCGTTGGTGCTTAAAATTGAATGGAAAATGTGATCGAATTATTATCAAAATTTGTAAATTGGCTTTTAGATTAATTGATAATACGGGGAAATTTGCATATCATGATATGTTTACAAAATACATGATCTCTAACTCGATATTTGCTCGTTAAAAATCTGTAAAAAATATCAATTGAAACTTAATGAAGAGGTTGTGTATTTTGCAGTTTACCTTCAACAGGCGGTATTTTCGTTGTAAAATGTTTGATAAAAAATCCGTACACCGCCCTACTGCGTAGCACTAGAAATGATGCAACTCCTCGTTGCATGTGCATGTCGTAATGCCTGATAAGTCTATCGCAGATCATTTTTCCTCATGGTGACTATATCGGGAAATGTATAGTATTTGAGATATAATCAAAAATTTGAGTGAAATTCATAATTTTTACTAATTTTTTTATTTCTAAGTGGCGCCACGTCAATATTTTTTGAATGTATTATATAAATTGAAAAACTACACATTAAATGTTATCATTTTATTTCATTATTGTAAAAATCGGTTCAGGTTTAAGATTTATAGATAGCACCACATGTCTATGGACAACAAAAACTAAAAAACGCTATAATTTGGGGAAAAATTTTTGAAAAAACTTTTCTTATAAAATCATATGCATTTTATCGATATCCGTTGGAATATCCCCTTAGCTTCGCCTCGGGATAATAAAGGTCCTTCTTATTAAATGATACTACATAAACCCAGTTCGTATGTAGCTTGAAATATTTCATACACATTTTCATTAGTATACTGAAAAATTTGGGAAATTCATCGTCGTAAGTAAAACTAGTAGTTATTTTGAAATTTGTAAAATTTTAGTTGCGTTTAAATTGCTTATATATATAGTGTAGTTATTTTGGAGACATTTTATTCAATGTTTCCTGAAGTGATCAATTCCAAACTATAAACCAGTGAGCATTATGAAGAATTCCCTATAGAAATAAAAATTTGTTTCAATTGAAATATCTGGAATTATTTTTCAAAATTTTCATAGGAAAATTCACCCAATTTTTGGGTAGTACTACGTATATAAGGCAATGGTTAAGCTGAGAATTTGATTTTTCAAATGATTTCTTGATTAGTTTTGTTCAATACAACAAATTAAATATATTGCTCAAAGAATTGTTTATCTGAAACTTACATTTCGAACGAATCCAGTGTAACATATACGTACGTATTCAAAACAGCACTTTTCCGATTACAAATTTGAGAAACCCAATTCATCATCACAAATAAGAAAATAAAACTGTTCCAGTCAGAATCGGGGTTGCCAGCATCGTAAAAATTTTCCGGGGAATCGTATATTCAAATAGACTTAACGAATGGTGGAGAAAAATAAACCCATAAAATAAAATGAAAAACAAGTTCGCAAAGTTTAAAGGAATAAACTGCTTTCACGCACACGTGGCATACGTGGAAATGGGATGTTCCCAACTACCCACTTTATAAATTAAATGGTTTGTGAAATATAGCCCGGATTTTCGGAAGGTTTTGTCATAAAATTTGGTAAAAGGGAGAATAGATTCGGATTTCTGATAAATTAGCTTGTTTTGTTCTTATACACTAGTTCAATATTTCTTTGGGTAATTATTGATTTGTTGAGAAAAAATTCAAGAAATCGAAGAATTTGTACATTACCAACTTTTCTTTTAG
>JARQZK010000209.1:57500-72500 GCA_030704885.1 Cynegetis impunctata | reverse complement strand
ACCTGCAAAATTTCATAAGATATTTACTTGGTTCCATACTTTATCGCAACCCTGTATATATATATATATATATATATATATATATATATATATATATATATATATATATATATATATATATATATATATATATATAGTAGAAATATAATTGACTAATTGACTTGCCAGTAGTATTTTAAGAACCGCGATAGCTAGACAGTTGAAATTTTAACAAATACTAAAAACAAAATAAAATGAATATTTAAGGGGGGCTTCCATACAACAAACGCGATTTTTTGCCCTTTTTTGCCTGATATCAATAATGGCAACAGGTATACACAAAATATTTAATTGTGTATATAACTTAATAATAAAAAAATGGTATATTGTCTAACAGGAGTTAACAGGAGTAATCCCAATTATAAGACAGATATAGTATGGTTTACAGCTATGAATAAGTATAAGTATAATAGCAGAAAAATAGAACAATATATAATACACAGTACCCATACAAACAACAATAAAATAATATATATTGTAGAATTATAATTGACTAATTGACTTGGCAGTAGAGTGAGTTTGAACACAATGTATATATATATCACCCCTACAGGACGAGGAGAGGTTGCAATTAGACTGTAGTTAGACTTGCATATTAATTAACTTGTTACGAATTATATACTTGAAGCACCTAAATGGAACAACAAAAAAATGAAGGACACCCTACTGCGTAGCACTAGGAATGATAAAACCCCTCGGCGCATGTGCATGTCGTCTATATTTTTTGAATGTATTATATAAATTAAATAACAATGAAAGTCGATTTTACGAATGAAATGAAGGAAAATTGCAATAAATGTATTAATAAGTCGATATTACGAATAAAATCCGTGAGAATTTAGCAAAAAAATTCATTGATTGACTGTCGAATTTGAATATCCTATTCCGGCTCATTTTGCTGCAAATTATGAATCAAATTGATAAGATGGGAAGCAGACACAGACGCAGAATAAAGCTGAAGCTATCAACGTCGCTTGGTTACCGTGGCACACAGAGCACTTCGACGCATGTTTTGTAGGACTTCGTACATATCGACCATGTCGTAATGCCATATCTAAAAAACGCTATAATTTTTTATTCTTCGTCGGGAAAAATTGGGAACAAAACTTCTCTTATGAAATCATATGTATTTTATCGATATCCGTTGGAATTTTCAAAATCGGACCAGATCATAACTTTTTTTCTTGAAACTTTAGCTTCGCCTAGGGGTAAAAACGCTATATTTTTTTATTCTTCGTTGGGAAAAATTGGGAATTCAAATTCCCTAATGAAATCATATGTGTTTTATCGATATCCGTTGGAATTTTTAAAATCGGGCCAGATCCCAACTTTTTGTCGTGAGACTATAACCATGTTATAAACTGGGGATTTTATTAAAACATTGATTCTTGGCAGAGGCATGTAGAAGCAAATTTCGTTTCTACTACTTAATGTCGGAACGTGAAAATCTGATTGAGATAACAAATTTGGACAGTCTATCAGATTATGAATCAATTTATAAATGAAGATACAAGCATAATATGTTCTTCTGTTTTCCAAGGATAAGAGGGAAAATCTATTTAGCAACACTCTATTATTAATTCTTTGGGATAGGTATACTCCATCCAGTTTGTATGCCATGTATTTCATAAGAACTCCTTGAATAATAAAATTAAAATAAAATAAATATTTAAAGGGGGCATAGTCAATGTTAAAATCTGGTCTCTAAAGAATTTGTTTAATTTTTGTTCTCATTCTAGTTCGCTAAAATAACGTTGACGTTTATTTGAGGTGAAAATTACATAAAAAAAAAACGGATGAACTGATAGATCTGTTGAAACGGAGACGGAAATAAGAGCAAAAATGGTAGTGTAAAAAGCCTTTGAACTTTGAAACATATTTGACAATTATAAATCCTAACGTCTAGGGATCTAGATTTACGATTACAAAATCCGAAATTTAATTTCCACACTTCATTATAGTAAATCACTACTGCTTGATGCTGTAATATTTCCTGCAATTATCCATTGGCAGTGCTGCCGTTTTACATATCAGTGTTGCCAGTGTGGTAATAAGTAGGCAGCAAGAAGAAATAGAACGAAACCCTCGTTCTCGACAGAGTTATACTGATGACATCTAATAAGACCAAAATACATTTTCGTTTATCTTAAAATCGAACGATTCCTTATATTTATGGTGTATCTAATAAGGTCTAATTATCCCGGTGTGATGTATCGCCGTCTTTGACACAAAAGAGTTTTCATCATAATTATGAATAAACTAAAACCACGTTTTAAATATCGGAAAATCGAATTCCACGTCTATGGATCTAAAGCTTTTATTATTCGTGTAAAGTACAGCCGAGTTTAAAGCACCACGTTACCTTGACAGTGACAAATAATGACGGAACGAATCTAGAACGTTATTTTCTAAAGTTGTTTTTACGCTCTGTCGGTCAATTCCGAGACGTCAAGTATGCCGTGTTAAATTCCTACCTGAAAACTGTGCCGCCAGTTGAAAGGTATAGAAAACCTTCATGCCGGGCCTTCTGCGGCTAGAATTAGAACGGTGGAGATGTCCGGTACAGGTATAACGAAGTATGGAAATATAACCTTTTGTTTAAAGGGGTACTCGCTGCAGGTGCTTCCCTTTTATATTTCAGTTGGAAGGGTTGCCGACTTCGGAGAAGGTTCATGTATCGAAATAATAAAGGGGAAATTAAGTTTCATAGTCTGTGAATCATTGGATTCAGTCTTAATGTATGAATTAATAACGCGTAAATGTTTAACCTCTCCTGAACATATAATTTAAGTTTAGTTGAAGGAATCCGCCGCTACTACGTGATAATTTAAAAAAATTGGTGAATTCGAAATTAGTAAAATTGAGATGAATTTGTCGCACTTGAAGTTTTATCAATACAATACAGCTGTTGGTTAGGAACATGCGTATCAGGAATTTCAATCAGTTATTGAACAAGATAAGTATTCGGAAGAAATATCAAAAAAAGATGAGATGTCTCGTGGGAAACCAAGTTGAAACGAATTTCCTTCAGCTATGTTTCATGTATTAAATGGCAGACACATTAAATGAGAAAAAAATCAGATTTATTCATATTACGATATATGCATATATATATATATATATATATATATATATATATATCTATATATATATATATATATATATATATATATATATATCTATATATATATATATATATATATATATATTTATATATATATATATATATATATATAAATCTTATATATAAAATTCTCGTGTCACAATGTTCGTTCCCATACTCCTCCGAAACGGCTTGACCGATTCTCATGAAATTTTGTGAGCATATTGAGTAGGTCTGAGAATCGGCCAACATCTATTTTTCATCCCCCTAAATGTTAAGGGTAGTCCACCCCTAAAATTTTTTAAAATTTTTTTAGACAAAACTTTTTGTTTTAATTTTTTTATGATACAGCATACAAAAATACATACAATCCTAAATTTTCACGCTTCTACGATCAACCCTTATTTTTTATTTGTTAAACTCCTTCGAAATGACTCGACCGATTCTCATGAAATTTTATGTGCATATCGGTTAGGTCTGAGAATCCGACAAAATCTATTTTTCATCCCCCTAAATGTTAAGGGTAGTCCACCCCTTAATTTTTTTCTTTATTTTTCTGACAACATTTTCTGTTCTATTTCTTTTATGTTACAGCATTTAAAAATATATACAACCCTAAATTTTCACCCCTCTACGATCAACCCCTATTTATATAGATAAAAATAATTTATATGGCAGAACGTTTGCCGGGTCAGATAGATAGATAGATAGATATGTAGATAGATAGATAGATGGATAGATAGATATGTAGATAGATAGATAGATAGATAGAAAGATAGATAACTATCTAGATAGATAGATAGAGATACATTAGCAGATAGATGAATATATAGAAAGACAGATAGATAAAAATAATTTTTATGGCAGAACAACGTTTGCCGGGTTAGATAGATATGTAGATAGATAGATAGAAAGACAGATAACTATCTAGATAGATAGATAGATAGTTAGATAGGTAGATATACATCGGCAGATAGATGAATAGTTAGAAAGATAGATATATAAAAATAATTTATATGGGAGAACAACGTTTGCCGGGTCAGCTAGTATATATATATATATATATATATATATATATATATATATATATATATATATATATATATATATATATATATATATATATATATATATATTATATATATATATATATATATATATATATATATATATATATATATATAAATATATATATATATATATATATATATATATATATATATATATATATATATATATATATATATATATATATATATCGTAATATGAATAAATCTGATTTTTTCTCATTTAATGTGTCTGTCATTTAATACATGAAATATAGCTAAAGGAAATTGTATATATATATATATAATTAAGTGAACTAGGACATTTATTTGAAACTAATCAAACAAACCTCCTAGCGGAGCTGGTTATAAGAGTCCACGAAGCATCGAAATATCAACATCTACCCTAGACGGTAATTGTTAGAAATGTTAATTTGTTTATCACAATCGATGGAAATTGATAGACAGACTGTTTCGCCCTTATTGGGGCTCATCAGTATCATCCATCCACCGAGAGTGATGACCAAACCAACATTTCAAACGGTCATACATATTTCTTCTAGTAACTCCATGACATATAAATATGACACAGCGCCACCAGTCGGAAACAATTGAACCACATCTTTCAGACAGACGAAAACATTTCGGCAACGAGAACTAGTACGTCCGGAACACCCGAAGGTGGCTACTATATTCGCTAAGCAAGAGTAAAGCTGATACATCAATTCGATGTGACTCAACATTCACACACCGCAAGCAGCAATCGCTCCGAATTTTATCGCAATGGCAATACCGTCTAGGGTAGATGTTGATATTTCGATGCTTCGTGAACTCTTATAACCAGCTCCGCTAGGAGGTTTGTTTGATTAGTTTCAAATAAATGTCCTAGTTCACTTAATTTTATATCCACGGGCGTGTTTTCCGTTTAACACAAATAATTCTTACTTATATATATATATATATATATATATATATATATATATATATATATATATATATATATATATATATAAATGGAACCTATATAGACCAATGATCTTTTCAGGAGTGAAAAGTTTGTTCGGAGTTTGTAAGAACAGTGGCAATATTCTCATTAGGGTAATGCTGAATGTAACATATTTTCTGGTAACAATATTTACATGAAAATATACAATAAAAATAATGGATAACTTTGCTATCACAACACACATTGTTTTTTTCAATTATTTTTTTCGATTATTATTATATATGAATAGATAGTAGATCATTTTCAATATAAATTAACCAATTCTAATGATAGTTCAGTATAACATTTTAGTGAGTATTTCTGTACTTGAAAGAAGAAATATTACATATTCATATATTGACTTTATACGTCCCTGTAATTTAATATGATGCCAGCGTTGAAAAGATCTCCTTTGTTACGCTTATATTAAGTTTTATAATTTCGAAACCTAGCTTCAAAGTGACTGGAGTGGAACGTGCTATAAGAAACTTCGTTCCAATGAGTTTAGTGGAATATAATTTTTTTAAATATTTTATTTATTGGTTTATAGTTTATAGGTGAATATTTTGTTATACTAATATTAGTATTATTTTCATTTCTAGTTTTAAAATATAAATGTTTATTTTAACACTTATACCGTTCGTTTCATAGTAGGATGAGGTATATAACAGGTTAATATTTTTTCTTCAGAATTACTGTTTTATATCTGTAGTAAATTTCCTCATTTCTATTATTTCTAGGAAGTTAACGATTCGACATTCAGTTAATGTCATTCAAAGTTGTTCAATCCTTGATCGTGAACTTGTAACGTAACTCATCAGTCACTGACAGGATTCTTAATATTTTCATATTTCCGATAAGCAGCATCATGTCACATCCTGATGTCATCAAACCGACGGTCTATTCAAATATATATCCGACTGTTCGACTTTTAAAACTAGTTTTATAACGGATGTCGATATTTTGTGTCGATTCGTTCAATATCGATCATCCACTTAACATAATTCAAACCTAGAGGCCTCGGTAGACCAAGCGGTAAACCGAGGATTGTGGGTTCTAGTCCCACCTTGCTCTTGGGTGTTGTGTATGTCCGGAATTTAGTGATTATAGATATAATATAAATTGTTGGGTAATGTACATCATCTACAAGCTCATTGGCCGTTCGGAACCGGCGTTAAACAGTAGGCCCCTCGAGATAAAAAAAAATAATTCATTTCTGATTTTAACCGAGAAGAAATATTCTCAATTCATAAAGAAGAATTTGATTGAACTACTCTGGTAGCTCAAAATAGAGGCTATTGATTATTTCACTTACTTTACTTTCACTTTTTCGCGTCCGGACAGTTCTAGAGTTTTTAAGCTCAGTATTGGGCTACGCCCCATTCTTGACGAGTCACAGGTCACCGAGGGTACATTTGGGGGAATATAGCAGAAGGTGCCTGTAATATAATATATATATATATATATATATATATATATATATATATATATATATATATATATATATATATATATATATATATAAAATATATATATATATATATATGTATAGGTATATATATATATATATATATATATTTATATGTATATATATATATATATATATATATATATATATATATATATATATATATATATATGTATATATATATATATATATATATTCAAATATATACATTTATATATTTTACGTTGTGAAATTCATTTGCAAAATTGATGATTAAGCAAATCAACCCTTCAACGGAGTTAGTTTCATGAGACTCGACGATTTGGAGTTTCCACTCACCCTCCAAGGGAGAGTGTTAGAAAATTCGACATCAGCTTCACTCACGATGAGTACCACTAGACAGTCTGTGCCTCTCTATCTTCAACGAGTTCATCAGTAGAGTTCTGTGCATTGACCAGAGTGGCCAGCGACATCGGATCTACATAAATACCTCATAGATTTTAAGAATAGCCCTAATGACTGCGAATAAATCATAGGACCATGGATGAGACACTACTAACGTGCTCGTTCAAGAGCGAAATATAGTGTTTAGAGTTTCCATGATGTGTATCTCCGATCTCGAATTTTCCAACATTTTCCATTGAAGAATGTCGTCGAATATCATTGGAGGGTTGATTTGATTAATCATCAATTTTTCAAATTAATTTCCTAACGTATTATTATTATCTGAATATATATATATATATATATATGATGTTCAGAAAGATTTCCGCGGTCGGAAGTATTTGAAAAACTTGGCTTCACGCGGCTTTCATTCCGTGAACCAAGTTTTTTCATATAGATATATATAATATATATATATATATATATATATATATATATATATATATATATATATATATATATATATATATATATATATATATATATATATATATATATATATCTATAGATTTATTATGAGTTCAAAAGGAGAGGCTTCCATGCTTTTGAACATAAAATTATATTTCACAACCATCATAAAACGTACATGAGTACGGTTTATGAACCGCTATAAAATATTATTCACACAGTTCCTCAAAAAAAATCATTTCATTAGAAGAGTGCCATCTGATGTTAGAATATATGATTTCTGATACGATATACCTTCATTTCGACTTTTTCGGCAAAATTGACGTAATCTGCAATTTCCTACAGGTGATTTTACGGTTTGTCAATTAATATTAAAAAGAACGAAACGTTTGCACATCAACCCATAGTAACATTCGAATATAGTTCTATTTAATTAAAACAGTGATATATCAGCGAAACTCTGGCGATTTGTAGAGATAAAAAAATAAGTACTATGTGAACAAACTGAAATTTAATGCTAGTAAATCTGAAGTAATCATTTTGGTGCAAAGACTAAATGTAAAGCTTTTGTGGGTTTGAACTATGTTATCAAAATAAATAATGTTTCTACTGAATATGCTCTTTATATATATATATATATATATATATATATATATATATTTATATATATATATATTCGGTTATTGCGGACGTTACAGAGGGTCTTGATAGGGATAAAAGATGTATAGCGGTTTTTCTGGATTTAGCTAAAGCATTTGACACTGTCAACCATGAGAAGCTGCTGCACATTCTGGAGTGTTATGGCGTTCGAGGGATTGTTTTGGATGTTTTTAAGAATTATCTCTCAAATCGTGACCAGTGTGTAAAGGTCAATGACACAAATAAGTCAACCTGGGATTTGTAAAAGTGGGCGTGCCTCAAGGTACTTGTTCTTGGTCCTGTGTTGTTTCTGGGTGTATATAATTCTCTTTTAATCGTTGGGTGACGGGTGCAACGATTGTGTCTTACCAGATGATAGCAGTCGTCATATTTCGTGAAAACTCCTGGGCGGAAGCCAAAATAGCTGTTCAGCGCGATCTTCACAAATTACAATAATGGTTGAGTGTGTACCAACTTTTCATTAAATGTTAAGAAGACGAACTATCTAGCCCTTCAGTATAACTGGAGCAAATAGACCAGATTTTTTCTGGTATAAAGTCCCTGATATGCAAGATGAAATTAAGGAGGCTAATGAAGTCAAAGTACTTGGGTATAATTATTGATAAGCATTTAAAGTGGTGTAATCATGTAGATTATTTGTCGAAGAAGGTGAGGAAGCTCATCTACAAATTCTACCAGCTAAGAGAAATTCTCTCACAAAAGTTACTTTTACTGATTTACAAGTCTCTAGCCGAATCACTTCTTCGATATGGCATCTTTGTATGGGGGGGTATGTAACAGAAACTCATTAAAGAAACTAATTACTACTCAAAACTTTATACTAATAATTATATTCAAGAAACAAAGGAGATATTCACAAGCAGCCTACTTTATACTGAAGATGTGGTGCAATATCCGGACACTATACTTTCATATAGTTTATGTGTACATGCCTTCTAAAACAAACCTTTTCCGGAATTGTAATTCTTTGGTATATCAAACGCCGTGGGTGTTACTGGTGGGTTTCTATCGACCCAAAGATTCAAGAAAGGAATTTGGCCATCGATTTTTCATTCACACCTTGCCCAAAGCATGCAAATCTCTTGCCAAATACAGATTAGGCTTATGACTGGACTAAAAAGTTTTTTCAGTTGAATCAAAAAGGTTTATTTTTTCGAAATTACATAGATTTTATTAAAATTTTAGAATAAGTAAAGATGATAAATTGCTGAGATTTTTTTGCTCAAACATGTCTGAAAAATGTTCACATCGTTGTAAAGTGTTTTTGGGAATTGCACAAACACAAGTGTTCAGTCACTTAGGTGCATGAACTTAAACGTTTTCCATTACTTTATTGTTCCTATCATTATATTATAGTATTATATATTTTTTTCATGGATTGCTTCTTGTATTTACTTATAATTAATTGCCTGAATTTGTGTTGGTAATAATAATAACTGTATAAGTTGTGTAAGAATAAATAAATAAATAAATAAATATATATATATATATATATATATATATATATATATATATATATATATATATATATATATATATATATATATATATATATATATATATATATATATATATATATATATATATATATATATATATATATACTCAGATGAAGTGTTAGTGGGTATTACGGTTTATTGATGTTCACTTAGAAATTATTCAAAATTTACTTCCAATTTTGTCTACGTTTCGGCTAGTTTCCAAGCCTTTTAAAAACATTAATTTAAACACAAACAGAAACATTTCTTTTCACGATATACACTATGTAACAAATAAATAGATAAATTGACTTTAGCAACTAATATACGTTAACATGATGACAAACAAAAGAGTTTGTTGTCAGATAATGATGGATACCAGATCATGTTAACGTATATTAGTTGCTAAAGTCAATTTATTTATTTATTTGTTACATAGTGTATATCGTGAAAAGAAATGTTTCTGTTTGTGTTTAAATTAATGTTTTGAAAAAGGCTTGGAAACTAGCCGAAACGTAGACAAAATTGGAAGTAAATTTTGAATAATTTCTAAGTGAACATCAATAAACCGTAATACCCACTAACACTTCATCTAAGCATATTTCAATAAAAAGGTTTAAGAAACTTATTAACTATATATATATATATATATATATATATATATATATATATATATATGATTTTTAAGAAAAATATCTAGTGACTTAATCCAGTGGTTTAGGGTTTTCATTTAAAACTGTGCCAGATTTTTAATAGTCTAACACTCTTTTAATATCATGTACACAAGAGTGTATAAATAGGTTGCAATTGTTACAAAACAAATGCATGGGTATTATATTACCTTGTAATATATATATATATATATATATATATATATATATATATATATATATACATCAATAAACTCAATGAGGACAATGCCGTGTCCGATTTCATAGCAAGAAGAAATTGAATTGTGCAACATATTTATAATTTACGAAATTAGAAATGGACTGTTAACCGCTTACTTTGATATGTTTCTTGTGACTAGATCACAAGTGCATGAATATAATGTTCGAAACAATTAAAATTACAAAACAATTTCTTTAGAATTACTGCGTAATAGAAACAATTATTCAGTGGTAGATTAAGACTCTTTAATGCTTTAACAGAGGACGTAATAAACTTGCCTAACGTGTATATTTTCAGGAAAACAGTGAAACACTATATATCTAAACTCCGAAATATAGATTCTATGTATGTAAATTGATATTTTGTTTTTTATTGTGAATATTTTGAAAATGGCAAATGCTAATAAATCAATACATGAAAATGAAATAAAAAGCTACTTTATCAGAATATCAAAGCTTTAACAAGAAACAATGAATTTGTGGTTAACTTATACAATATTATACTTTCATATAAGAATAGTTTCCGATTTGATTAATCAAATCATTAATAATAGACAAGTTTAATGTACTACATAAAGTAAAAAAAAAATTCTTCAATAATAAAAAGAAATTATCAAACAACTTTCCAAGGGAGCTGGTTATATATATCCCCGACCTATTCTATAATTCACTGTTGGAATGTAAATGTAGAATTCTTGTCGAGTAATACGTATAACTATCTCCCTTGGAAAGTTGTTTGATAATTTTTTAAAATTATTGATGAAGTTTATGTTCACTTTATGTAGTAGGGGAGAGGGGGGCAGTTTAGAACAGAGGCAGTTTTGGATTATTGGATTTATGAACGCATCCTTTACCTTCCTCCAAAACCTTTTTAATACTGGTAACACTGAACTACACATCTGTCAGTTCCCGACTAACGTCAATGTCAGTGTCATTTGGAAAAATGTTCACTGGTTACTTTACGGACACCAAAATGAACATATTTTTTTTAATTGTAAGCATTTTACTGACAAAGTTAGTATTATTTTCGAGTTGTGATTATTTCATAGTGTTGCTTATATTATAGCCAATGTATTACCAATATAAGGTCATTGAATATAAGTTAGTTTTTCGTCTAGATATTTTTGTTCCTGAAGGATGGTATTGGGGCAGATTTGGAAAAAATCACTGGGGCACTTTTGAATGAATTATTGTACTTACTACAGGAACGTCACGTACAGCTGATTTATTAAATTTCAAATTTGACTTTAGTAAATTTAAGCTAGGTTAAGTACTAACTACCATAGTAGATTTAAGTTGTTTCTTTTTAATATTTAGGAATTTTATAATGGCCATTGAGGCTATTTTGATTGTTTATTTCATGTTTGACACCTTTAAAGTGCCTCCCTAAGATTGCTATATTTTTAAGACATTATCAGGGTTATTACTTTATAATATTGTTTTGCAATATTTAATTTGATCTCAGTTATAATAATAAGTTTGTTACTCTTGTTCAAGACTGCCCCAGACTGTTCATGAGTTTCAGAATTTCATTTAATTAATAGTTAGTGTACTTAATAAAATAAATGGCAATGCACAATGATAATATAAGATGCAAATAACTCAAATATAGTGTTGATTATATTCTAAATAATATGATTCTCATGTTATCCTGGTTTTTCAAAACTGCCCCTAGGGTTGAGGCCCCGCGAGTGAGGCATATTTGAACAAAACACGGCTTTTTTTAAATTGAAATTGTGTTACTGTAATAAGTCAAAATAGATAAATATCAATTTTATTATGTAGTATAAACCCCATATCTATTAATAAAACAGAATAAATCTTGAAAAATTATTGTCTCAACTCTCTTTTCTGCATAATCGTTGCACTCCATGAATATTTGTCAATGCAGTCTACTAACCTGATTTCGAAAATGGCGAAAAAATTGGCGTAACTACGTTCAAATAAGGTAAAAGGATAATAAATTCAATCTACAGGACGTGAAAGTAAGCTATATCATCAATAATACCAGGCGCGTTCTACCATTTTTTGAAAAGATCATAGAAAACACCTATCACCTGCACACCTGATCGTTATTTGCTTGATCAACCAAGGAAATTGGGTTTTGTATTAAGCATAATTTATTTCTCACGATTGAATAATTTTTCTCAATACTAAATAAAATAGTAATTATGCATAGAAAGGTGATTGTGTGAGTGGGCAATTGTTAGATTATGATTTGATATTAGAGAAAGAAATTATGCGATGGTATTCATTAGATTGTGAAAAAATTGACGTTCAATTGCCAGATTTTCGTATATTATAATTGATGTTACCTACAAAATAATTATATAGTCATTAAAATTTTTAATGAAGTGAAACGATTATGGTATCAAAGTGGGACATAAACAAATTTCTCGATTATTTCAGAAAAAGAATGAAACTAAAAAGATTGGAATAGAGTTTGTTGGGTCTAAATTTAGAGCCACCTTCTGAGAGATTCTATAAGCTTACCATCGTACAAAAATTCCTCAGATTTGTAGAAAATAGATCTAAGATTAAAACTTCAAGAAGTCAAAATATTGACAAGTTGAAAATGTGACAAGTTGATACTCTGACAAATGAAAACTGTGACAAGTCAAAACTTTGACAAGTTAACCTAATATTAGGTCTAATATTTTGTGATGAAAATTGTTGCTTTTGTTTTATTCTCGATTTTAAGTATATATACAGAGTTTGCTAAGTACGCTAGAGGCGAGCAGGAATACCAACGACATCTGAATCATTGTTAATTCCTAAATCAAATTCATCCAAAAGAAATTGAACTAAGGCTCTGAAAATCATACGTAATTTATGATAAATTACTAATTGTAATTTCAATCCTTCGAATATTTAGATACTTGAATAATACCTATATACGTATACAGCTGACACATGAGTGTTACTGTTACTATTACAAATTTTGAAGCATATCTTTTTTTCGCCAAGTATCTGGAGTGTAACTTGTGTTAAGAAACTTAGTCCCCATTCCTTTCATTTGAATTTTGTGTCTAGTAATTCCATTCTATCTAATTTATAGCCAAGATTACTCAGTTATCTCCTGATCGAATAAAATTTACCTTCTCGTCGAGCGAAGTAAATTGACGTGATCAAAATTATGACTACTCTAACCGTTGATTGAATTAGTCCATTTATTGGCTAGGAAAATGCAACAGGTCACTGAAAATGGATTTCTGATTAGTAAAGATCGATTTGATGTCATGGTGAATGGTCGATGTACAGTAGAAACAGGTCAATTAAATTAATCATTATGGATCTTGAAAGATCTGGGTTAGTTATGGTTGGATTGTATACTTTTATTTTGGGCGCAGCATACCGGATTTCTCAGTTCAGCGGACGTCAACAGGCGGACTGCAGAAGATCGAACATGACGGCGAAAATTTTAAAATATCTTAGCTACCTATTCATTAAATAACTTACCTATCTATTCAAAATGAATAATACTTTTATTTAATTATTCTTCGCTCCGCGGTATTATGTGTGTTATTCGGGATATTTCCGGGATAAAAAGTATCCTATGTCATAGTTCAAGTTTCAGTCTATCTGTGTGCCAAATTTTATATGGGAATGATTTTTTCCTACATTTCTTGAATATAAAAAGACAATTCTGAAGAATATATTGAAATATATTTCGAGGTTTATATTACATCTTCGGAAGTAATTTCCTGCAGATATATGTAAGCTGTCTTAATTTTTTTAATCGCTTTATGAAGTTGCTGAATCGACAGACAAAGCTGCGAGTGTGTTCAGTATTTTAAAATAGATAATTGAATTACAAGTAGATATTTCCTTGCAAGAAGATGTTTCCTTGCATGAAGATATTTCTTTGCGAGAAGATATTTCCTTACAAGAAGATATTTCCTTAGAAGAAGATATTTCCTTGCAAGAAGATATTTCCTTGCAAAGAGATATTTTCTTTGCAAGAAGATATTTCTTTGCAAGAAGATATTTCCTTGCAAGAAGATATTTCCTTGCGAGAAGATGTTTCCTTGCAAGAAGATATTTCCTTACGAGAAGATATTTCCTTGCAAAAAGATATTTCCTTGCGAGAAGATATTTTCTTGCAATAAGGTATTTCCTTGCAAGAAGATATTTCCTTGCAAATATTTTGAACTGCATCAACTAAGGAATTTTGGGTTACAAAAGTTTAAGAAAAGTATAAAAAATGCAAAGTACTCACTATCAACCTGGCAGCTATGCTTGGCATAAATATCATCATGTTTTTTGAAGAACAAATATCATTCGAGAACAACGGATGTCCATCTAGAAAATATTCGTTCCATTAGCTGTTGCGCCTGAACCAAAAAAAACTGGCTCAAGAGCGCAGTTGTTATTTTACCCATTAATTTTCGAGAATAACTACTTATTGTTTTTTATATAATTATATTATATATAAAAATTTCGAACAAGTAAGAATCAGGAGTTATTTTTCTGGACTTCGATGAAAATTTTCGACAGTAT
>JARQZK010000209.1:45000-55000 GCA_030704885.1 Cynegetis impunctata | reverse complement strand
ATTGCTAAGAAAAAACAAATAAGTAAATCTGCAGGCAAGAATATGTTTTATTGTCCCCTCCAGGGCATAAATTATAACAATTATATTCTATACAATGTTTCGTTGTATATATAATAATTGATTCAATAAATTTTAGCTCCGAAGAAGACAATAAACGCTATAGAATGAATGCATATTTTCTAATTAGTTAAATTACTTGCTGTCCTGGATTGTAATATATATATATATATATATATATATATATATTATATATATATATATATATATATATATATATATATATATATATAAATATATATATATATATATATATATATATATATAGATGTATATACACATATCTATATATATATATATATATATATATATATATATATATATATATATATATATGTAAATATATATATATATATATATATATATATATATATATATATATATATATATATATATATATATATATATATATATATATATATATATATATATATATATATATATATATATATATATATAGTATATATATATATATATATAATTATTTATTTGAATTGTTGTTGCCTGTGAACTATTTTTAACTTTTTGATAATTATTACCAATAACAGGCGTGGTGAAACGTCAACTTTTAAATAAAATCGAGTTTTTTGAGAATCACTAAGCTTGTTATTGCTAATAATTATCAAAGAGTTATATATATATATATATATATATATATATATATATATATATATATATATATATATATATATATATATATATATATATATATATATATATATATATATATATATATATATATATATATATATATATATATATATATATATATATATATATATATATATATATATATATTTACATATATATATATATATATATATATATATATATATATTATAGCAATTGAAACAAATTAATGGGTATCTCATTAAAAAATGTGAGTAAGTTCACTTCAGATTTGAAGCAGCTTCTTTAAAAAGTTTTTTTTACTAATGTTCAATGTATTAAAGTGAATAATTTGATTGAAGACAATTACCAAAGTTATTGCGTTACGCCCACATAAAGCAGCTGTCATTTAAATAGAATTCATTCGTATTATTTAATAGATTTCTTTTGCTCTATGGAAAAAACTCGGTTGTGATAAAATTTCTAATTTTGCCAACCTTCAACTTCAAAAATTGAAATAGCTCAGCATTAAACATTGAGTGGATACGAGCTCAAACTTCGTATCATTTCACGGTTGCGGCGTTCAAACAAAAGAACAGGTAGAGGGCGACTCGATTTCAGTGAAACACTAGTACCGTTTTTAGTGCCATATTATATTTAATGGTGCCGTTGTGTCGTTGGCAGTCGTAGTTTTTATATTTTATCAACTCTTTTATTATTTCAATACCATATATTCATACGTTTTGTAGGCGTGGGTGATAAAAAGAAGCCCGGAATTAACTGAAATATTCATTATTTTATTTGTGCCAAAAGGTATAATACTACTTTTATTAACTGGAATATATAAAACAACCAATGACTTCTGTGAATTAAATGTTAATTTGAATTTAATATAGTTGCAAAACTCAAGCAGCAATATTATCTTTTAGAGAATAATATTATCTTTCTATGATAATTTTGTTTGTAATTTCCAATTATTTACTAATTGAAGATTACCTCATAACTCGAAACATTTTTAAGTAAATTTTTCATATTGTGAAACTTTTGCCAAGATTCATGAAGTATTGAATCATGTTTCATCAGCGAAATATGAATTAATAATATTTATGTATGTATGTACCAAGAAACAAAGAAAATACTCAACATCAAAATTAGATAATTGGGAAAATAAAGAAATTTGGAAATTTGAAAATTATCAAATAACCTTCAAAAATGCTATGTATGTGTAACCCAAGACTGAGAAATCCATACTTTCTCATACAATAATTAATATTGAATAATAGAAAATTGACCATACACTACATCTCGAATAATAGAAAAAAGGCAATACACTTCATCTCAAAATAACTGGTACGCTGACGAATTACATTCTCAGGGACCTTCATTTTCAGACTCTGTTGAACCATCGAACATTTCGAGACTACAAAACGAATAGCTCGCATATTTTCAGTTATAATATCACAAGAGCATCGAAAATAATCGATTATACTTCCGAGTCACGAGACGTATTTTGCGAAACATCCACGAGAGCGCAGCTCGAGTGATGTTTTAAGAAAATACGTCGAGTGACGAGGTCAGTATAATCGATTATTTTCGATTGCTCGAGTGGTATTCGTTAGTATTATATAACGAATAAAAAATATTGATTTATTTTGACAAACGTCAAAATATTCAATATGAAAACATTCACATTTTGACACGAGGTGAAACACCAAAACGATTATATCACGTCGTCAAGGGTATATTCACTTCAATACGCAGTAACTATGCAAAATTCACGAATTCTATTGGCTTATTCATACATGAGTTATATAATCAGTTATAATATCACAAAAGCATCGAAAATAATCGATTATACTTCCTAGTCACGAGATGTATTTTGCGAAACATCCACGAGAGCGCAGCTCGAGTGATGTTTTAAGAAAATACGTCGAGTGACGAGGTCAGTATAATCGATTATTTTCGATTGGTCGAGTGGTATTCGTTACGATTATATAACGAATGAAAAATATTATTTTTTTTTGACAAACGTCAAAACATCGTCAATATGAAAACATTCACATTTTGACACGAGGCGAAACACCAAAATGATTATATCACGTCGTCAAGGGTATATTCACTTTTCGATACGCAGTAGTTATGCAAAATTCACGGATTCTATTGGCTTATTCATACATGAGTTATATAATCAGTTATAATATCACAAAAGCATCGAAAATAATCGATTATACTTCCTAGTCACGAGATGTATTTTGCGAAACATCCACGATAGCGCAGCTCGAGTGATGTTTTAAGAAAATACGTCGAGTGACGAGGTCAGTATAATCGATTATTTTCGATTGCTCGAGTGGTATTCGTTAGTATTATATAACGAATAAAAAATATTAATTTTTTTTGATAAACGTCAATATATTCAATATGAAAACATTCACATTTTGACACGAGGTGAAACACCAAAACGATTATATCACGTCGTCAAGGGTATATTCACTTATCAATACGCAGTAACTATGCAAAATGCACGGATTCTATTGGATTATTCATACATGAGTTATATAATCAAAATAATAACTACGTAAAAACAAAAATTCTGCAAAATTGACGTTTATCCACTTCGATGACAATTGACAACTGAACAATTTGAGGTTAAGCATTTCTTAATTACTCTAGACAGACCCAACAAGCTATCCTAATGTTAGGTATTTCCTATCGTCCTTACCTATTCAACGCATTATTCAACGCGTGGTGAAACGCAAATTGCACTTGATAATTCCTAAATCCGATTTGAGTATTTCCTAACTTGAGGAAATCAGGCAATAGACGTCTAAAACAAATCTCGATCCGCTCCTGCTATCTTCATTACACTCGAGGTCGTCCCAACGTTCAGCAGAGCAACGTTGGCCTAGGCGTCTGACGTTAATGCTTAGCTAACTAAAAGTTTCTTCTTTTCATCGTGAGTCGTGACTGTTATTGTATGTGCATGATTATGGCACGACGTTCCCAAGTTGTTGGCTCATCCTCCGAGATGAGATGCAGAAGAGAATGTCTGGTTAAATTGGCTGTAATGAGTACGAATTAAAAAACGAATTCCATGCGTTGGTTATCTACAACGTGGTGTTCTTGTTTGGATAAGTTATAATGAATCAGGAGTGAGTTGGACTGAATCATTTGTATATTTTTTTTGGTGTTTTTCGCACACTGAGAGTGGTGTTACTTCGATGAAATCACAATAAACAGCAACAACTAGAGAATGAGCGTCATTGGATTCACTTTATTAAAATTTCAGGATGTAAGATTTTTTTTAATAGGAATACATTCTACTCCGATAAAATCCCAATAAATTTCTATATTTTGTTTTGTGTTTTTCGCACACTGTGTGTGGTGTTACTTCGATGAAATCACAATAAACAGCAACAACTAGAGAATGAGCGTCATTGGATTCACTTTATTAAAATTTCAGGATGTGAGATTTTTTTTAATAGGAATACATTCTACTCCGATAAAATCCCAATAAATTGCTACACATTTCTATATTTTGTTTTTCGCACACTGAGAGTGGTGTTATTTCGATGAAATCACAATAAACAGCAACAACTAGAGAATGAGCGTCATTGGCGTCATTGGATTCACTTTATTAAAATTTCAGGATGTAAGATTTTTTTTAATACGAATACATTCTACTCCGATAAAATACCAATAAATTGCTACACATTTCTATATTTTGTTTTGTGTTTTTCGCACACTGAGAGTGCTGTTACTTAGATGAAATCACAATAAATAGCAACAACTAGAGAATGAGCGTCATTGGATTCACTTTATTGAAATTTCAGGATGTGAGATTTTTTTTAATAGGAATACATTCTACTCCGATAAAATCCCAATAAATTGCTACACATTTCTATATTTTGTTTTTCGCACACTGTGTGTGGTGTTACTTCGATGAAATCACAATAAACAGCAACAACTAGAGAATGAGCGTCATTTGATTCACTTTATTAAAATTTCAGGATGTAAGATTTTTTTAAATAGGAATACATTCTACTCCGATAAAATCCCAATAAATTGCTACACATTTCTATATTTTGTTTTTCGCACACTGAGAGCGGTGTTATTTCGATGAAATCACAATAAACAGCAACAACTAGAGAATGAGCGTCATTGGATTCACTTTATTAAAATTTCAGGATGTAAGATTCTTTTTAATAGGTATACATTCTACTCCGATAAAATCCCAATAAATTGCTACACATTTCTATTTTTTGTTTTTCGCACACTGAGAGTGGTGTTATTTCGATGAAATCACAATAAACAGCAACAACTAGAGAATGAGCGTCATTGGATTCACTTTATTAAAATTTCAGGATGTAAGATTTTTTTTAATAGGAATACATTCTACTCCGATAAAATCCCAATAAATTGCTACACATTTCTATATTTTGTTTTTCGCACACTGAGAGTGGTGTTATTTCGATGAAATCACAGTAAACAGCAACAACTAGAGAATGAGCGTCATTGGCGTCATTGGATTCACTTTATTAAAATTTCAGGATGTAAGATTTTTTTTAATAGGAATACATTCTACTCCGATAAAATCCCAATAAATTGCTACAACTGTAAAAAAATATAACAAATATTACTAAATGTTTATCCATTTAATACTCACTTGATTAACGTTTTATATATATATATATATATATATATATATATATATATATATCCCTATATATATATATATATATATATATATATATATATATATTTATATATATATATATATATATATATATATATATAAATTATGTAATATACTTCAAGACGTAAAACTCCTCAAAAGTAGAGCTACATGGGGGGTGGGCTACCCGTCTTATAACAAAATATAATACAAATATATCACAACGCGACCTCATTTGAAAAAAAATTTGAAAATAACTTTAAAACAATTAGAAAGTCAGAGTTCATCACAAATAATTTCGAATGAGTGTGTACATGTCGAAAATTGAGCAAAATATACTCACAATCGGGATTCTTATTTCACAATCGAGATTTTTATTTCACAAATCTGATAAATGTCAAAATTAGGTATTCACATCATCAAATTCTTTTCGAGGACATCATTTAACGACATCAATGTCCCCCTCAATTTAAAGTCCTGAATTTGGAGTTTTCTTAAAACTTCATATTAAAGGAGATATTCAGGAGGAACGTTTTGTCTAGAACGCTCCGTATATACCTATGTCTATATATTTGGGCGATAAATAGAGAATTACACCCAATCCAAGCAAAACACAAGTTAAACGCTTTCACCACTCCAACTACACTCAACAAAAACGATGTCAAATTGATATTATGGAGTAAAAAGCTTCACGGGAAGGTAAACATCATTTACATGAGAGTAACATTCAATCAATACAACAACTAGAGATTAGTTGTCCAGAATGTCCACAAGAAAGTTCGAAAGAGGGTCAACCTACCGTATGATTTTAGATGCAGAATCAGGGGATGTCATCCACAGATCCTGATGATCACTTACAAGACATTTATACGCCCAGTTATAACCTATAGAACATTTCCATTCGACCTTATCGAATAGACTAAGAAAACAGTTGTAAAGTTGCAAAAGAGCAATATGTCGAATCAATTTTAAACTACACACACTTTATCCATCTCAATTTGTCCATCAACACAAATATTTTACCAATTGTTGAGTTCTTACCTTCAAGCTCGTTGTGCCCAACGTAGAATGCATGGTCCCAATCTTTCTGGTTGGGACCTTGCTCGAGTGACGCTTATGACACCGTGGCATCGGCGAACTAGCGTTCTATGCTCCGAGCTAGTTAGCCACGTACTCAAAAACGCTACCTAGTATTCGGGAGGTACCAGATTTTAACTCCGGGATCGACTGATCTGCCATGAGTTTTTCTCAGAGATTTCCTCATGGATTCAAGTAAGTCTTTGCTGGCAAACTAACAAGGCGAATGCTGGGCCAGTATTTATCCTCTGAACTCTACCCACACGTTCTCTCTTTCATAGGTATCCTGTCCACCCATCCTCAATGTACTTGTACATGCAAGTATATCCTCTGATCTGGCTGAAGGAGTTTATCCTCGAAACTCAAAGCCAGCCTCCCTGACACATACTCGAGGGGGAACGGAACACGCGCAATGTGCGATTTTTTGCCGTTCTATGCAACAAGACAAAGAGAAAGCATCCCTTTCCACCATTACGAATCTTTCAAAGGCTTCAGCAGCCACTAGACGAAGTCGTCGATTATATAGAGGACATACCATTTCGTATTCCCTGAAACAACCTCAAACACGCCCTCGAGTAAAAGATCAAGTAGTTCCGAATGTCAGAAAAAGTAAATTGCCTTAAAAAATAGTGCGAAAACGAAATAGCGCGAGAATAGAATCTATACTCAAAATAATCAGCAGAGAAAATTAAGGATATATGTAGGTATATTGCGTGGGTGAGGTTTTCTATGGTTTCCCTCCGATCTAATATCAGCAGAATTGAAAACCTGTCATTAGATCGAAAGAAACGTAATTAACAGCAAGGCGGCCGAAGATTTTTTTCTTTGATATTATTGTAATCAATAGGTAGTATTGCCAGAATTGGAGAAGGTTGCAAGACCTCCTCATAGCTGCCCACCATTCTCATTTAGCTTGACCAATATTGTATCCCCTTCAAATGAGTATCAATAAACGTATTATTCATTTATATATATATATATATATATATATATATATATATATATATATATATATATATATATATATATATATATATATATATATATATATATATACAAAGGGTGTTCCTTAAAGACATGATATTTAAGGGGTGATTCTTCGACTCATTTTAAGAAAAAACTACCTATAAAAGTATGTCCTAAAAGTCTTGACTTTTGAGATGCAGGGTGATAAAAGTTTGAAAAAAAATCAGTTTTTTAATAATAACTGAGATAGTATTGTAGACAACTTCATGAAATTTGCTACATGTCTTCTATGCATCAAGGTGAATTTTGTGATCCATCAGAGGCGGTCGTACGTATTTTGCTTTGAATATTTCTGCAGAAAAAAAAATACTACGCCACTGCTTTCTCTTGAAATAAGAATAAATTTTGAAATCCTTATTTATTACTGAGCAAATTTGATCTCATGGATTTTTTTTGTCCGACGCATGGTTTTCGCTCAAAAAAATAAAAATCGTTTTACTTCACAAATTGCACCTAAAATCTGGTGCAATGTGGAAATTTTTGTGCATCGACTGAAAGCAAATTAAGAGATCAGATTTTTTCTAATTGTACAAAATGTACCGAATCTTATAGAGTTGTCTACAATATTATCTCAGTTATTACTAAAAAAAATTATTTCTTTGCAAAATTGTATCATCCTGTATCTTAAAAGTTGAGACTTTTAGGACATATGTTCATAGGTAGTTTTTTCTTAAAATGAGTCGAAGCATAACCCCCTCAGATATTCGCATGTCTTTAAGGAACACCCTGTATAATATATATATATATATATATATATATATATTGCTATGGTTTAATTTATTTGCAATATTAAAATTAAAATATATGGTAAAATAGTATATGAGATTGTTCAAGAAAAGGTAAACTTCATTGATTAAAAATATGAATTAGTAAATAATAAATCAATAAATGTTAATTTAAATGATTAAAATGGAATCAAAATGATGGACAAGTGTAAAATATATGAATTATAAATGATCAAGATAGATTTTAGAATTAATAATATATGATAAACCTTGTAGAATGTCAGAAACTTAAAATGTCATTAATCGTTGAAGGTAAATATCAAGTAATTGAATAGAAATTCATGAAATATTAAAAATATAGTAGAATACAAGTAATAAAATCGTTGTAAAGAGTAATTAGAACAAATTAATTCAATATTAACAGACTTAATTATGTAGAATACATATAATTGTGGAAATTTTATGTATCGTAGAATTGGAGAAAATTTGTATATCAGATAATAAGTTAATTTCAAGTTATTGAAGGTAGTTAATCATATATAAAGGCATTAGAAGAGATTAGATAACTGTTTTATATATAAAATTATTGTAGAATAAAGTAAGAAAGTATAAATTTCAAGTTAGAATCAGAAATTATATATAACGAAATGTCAAAATTTTCATTGGGAAATAAGAATTTAATTAATGAACAGAATATGAAATTTTTAGTACAGAATTTTCAGAATATTCTGTAGATGAGTTTAAAATAGATTATTTTCAGTCCAAAATTAGGTTTATATTATTAAAATTTGTTAAAAATCAAATCCAAATGTCAATTTAATTATTTAAAATAATCAAATTGAAGTATGAGATTGAAAAAATTTTAAATTATCATAAGAAGCTGTTATTATTGAAATAAGTAATTTCCAAATTATTGTATTATTTAATTAAATTATATGATAGAGAAACATTCACAATACCTGTTAGTATAATATTTTAAATATGAAAGAAATTATAAAAAGGATATTGAGATTATTCTAGAAAAAACCATCAGATTCCTTGATATTGAAAAATTAATAGAAGGTTAATATATAGAGGTATAACATCCGGCTTCAGGCAGTTCCTATTTTGATTTCAAGAGATAAACATCGTCTGTTTACGATCTGATTCTTTTGTTTTTTGTCATCCATATTGAATAATTAAAAGTAGAATGATAGCTGAAAGTATAAAGTAATAATAAAACATCGATATAAGCAAATTAAAAAAGCTGATAATCACCTGTATGTGAAAATAATATCAAGTCAAGTGTTAAAACTGTGAATGGTGATATGAATTTCTAATAATATAGAAATTAAGTGAGGTTACTAAAGGATTAACCGAGACCATAGAGAGAGTTGCTGTTTCGCAGAACGAATATAGAAAAGAGAAGAAAAGACATATGGAAAGTCATTGAACTTATGGAAAAGGAAGATCAACCATCAGTGAAATAAACAATCGTGAGTTTTTTACAAAATTTCATATTGGCCAATAGATTTCATGAATATTTGCAAATATAAACTTTAAAATGGGGGATTAATGAATATAATATATAAAAAGGTACCATAATAAAAATTTCAAGAGTGATTGTTATTGTTAATGTTAGAACAGAATTTGTATCTTGATAATTAGAGTTAAATAAAATTGTTAAAATTTTAATTTTCGAATTTTATTGAAGTTTCATTATTAGAGTCAAAGTTTTTTTTATATATATATATATATATATAAAATAATTAAAATATATAGAATCAATTTAAAATTAAAGAGAACCTTCCCTGAGAATATAGAGTTAATACAAAATTAGGATTCATAATAAAAT
>JARQZK010000209.1:0-42500 GCA_030704885.1 Cynegetis impunctata | reverse complement strand
GTGGAAGGTAGAACTTCGTCATTAAGGTTGTATTTACCCCTCATTTTTTTCGCTTTTATATACAAATTTTTAGCTAATGTCCAGCTCTACAGGTGCGCAAAAACGAAAAAACCACAAAAAGTCATCAAATATCTATATTAAGAGAAGAGTTAGAATCCCCAGAGAATACTGGCTGAACTGAAACTCGTTCCACGTACTAAAGTTCAATCTCAATCCGGCGGAAGCTTGTCAAGTACGCAAAAACTCACAACCAACGAAAAAAACAAGAAATTTCAATATGTCATAGGTCATTTTGCTCATACCAATTTCTTTCGAGTACAAATTTTTAAGCCCCTTATTCAGTTTGGAGGGGTTTTGGGGATGCAAATTCTCCATAATCCTTTTTTTTTTTAGCTAGCTATATCCTCCAAAATGACTCAAAACCTCAAAAAGGTTAATTCCGTATCTTTCATCACCGGTTTGATAAGTTAACTCTAATGCCTCTCACCGCCACTTTATCCCGAAGTTTCATGATGAAAACATTTTTACTGAATTCACACAAATTTTGATAATTTTCTTTCCCTCCAGATCAACCCAAGATCCTAAATATCAGCTCATTTAATCTGATGGGTGGAGCTGGGGCCAAAATGTTCCGAGAAATATATATATATATATATATATATATATATATATATATATATATATATATATATATATATATATATATATATATATATATATATATATATATATATATATATATATATTTCTCGGAACATTTTGGCCCCAGCTGCACCCATCATATTAAATGAGCTGAAATTTAGGATCTGGGCTTGCTCTTGAGAAAATAAATAACCAAATTCAGTAAAAATATTGACATCATAAAACTTCGGGATAGAGTGGCGGTGAGAGGCATTAGAGTTAATTCATCAAACCGATGATGAAAGATACGGAATTTACCTTTTTGAGTCATTTTTGGAGGGTATAAAAAGCTACAAAAAAAAGGATTATGGAGAATTTGCATCCCCAAAACCACTCCAAACTGAATGAGAGGCTCAACAATTTGTACTTGAAAGAAACTGGTATGAGCAAAATGACCTATGACGTATTGAAATTTCTTGTTTTTTTCGTTGGTTTTGAGTTTTTACGTACTTGAAAAGGTTCCGCCGGATTGAGATTGAACTTTGGTACGTGGAACGAGTTTCAATTCAGCCAGTATTCTCTGGGGATTCTAACTCTTCTCTTAATATAGATATTTGATGACTTTTTGTGGTTTTTACGTTTTTGCGCACCTGTAGGACATTAGCTAAGAATTTGTATATAAGCGAAAAAAATGAGGGGTAAATACAACCTTAATGACGAAGTTCTACCTTCCACTCATTTTATTTATATTTATAAATGCTCCATGCAACAAACAAAAACTATTGGAATAAAAAATAAACATTGATTCATCTCCATCCAGTTGAAGAATGTCGATTGCATATTAATAAAACCTCGATTAATATTGAAAAGTATCAAATTTCATTATTTTTGTAATAAAACATTTCAGCCGTCTAGCATCGAGATTGTAATGAATAAATAAAATCGATGTTAAACTTTGACCCAAGAAGGTAATAAATTAAACATCGACTCAAAAACAATGTTTCGATTACCAGTTGAAACCGATACGGCACTCTTTATGGCTGTTTTTCCATGAAAAAGGATCATATATAACTCACAGTTGAAATGAATTTATTGAAGTTTAGAAACTAGAATAGGAAAACGTAAGCGAAGCTTTCTGTATAATTGATATGTTTCCATTTCATACAAGAAAATGATTAATTTTACGAAGTAAGAAGATATTTAATTGAAACTTCCGCAAATATTTGAAAGCAAGCTGTTTCCTGCGAATGGAGTGTATAAGTAATCAAATTGATAAATATTAAATCGCTTAGGGAAATTATGTTTCCAATAAAATGATTGTATGACTTTCTTGTGCTACATATATATATATATATATATATATATATATACAGGGTGTTCCTTAAAGACATGCAAATATTTAAGGGGGTTATTATTATCAAAACTACCTATGAAAATATATTCTGAAAGTCTTAACTTTTAAGATACAGGGTGATACAATTTTGAAAAGAAATAATTTTTTTAGTAATAACTGAGATAATATTGTAGACAACTCTATAAGATTCGGTACATTTTGTACATTTAGAAAAAAACTGATCTCTTAATTTGCTTTCAGTCGATGCACAAACATTTCCACATTGCACCAGATTTTAGAGGCAATTCCTGAAGTAAAACGATTTTAATTTTTTTGAGCGAATACCATGCGTGGGACAAAAAAAATCCATGAGATCAAATTTACTCAGTAATAAATAAGGATTTCAAAATTTATTCTTATTTCAAGAGAAAGCAGTGGCGTAGTATTTTTTTCTGCAGAAATATTCAAAGCAAAATACGTACGACCGCCTCTGGTGGATCACAAAATTCACCTTGATGCATAGAAGACATGTAGCAAATTTCATGAAGTTGTCTACAATACTATCTCAGTTATTATTAAAAAATTGATTTTTTTTCAAAATTTTATCACCCTGCATCTCAAAAGTTAAGACTTTTAGGACATACTTTCATAGGTAGTTTTTTCTTAAAATGAGTCGAAGAATCACCCCTTAAATATTAGCATGTCTTTAAGGAACACCCTTTGTATATATATATATATATATATATATATATATATAAATGAATAATACGTTTATTGATACTAATTTGAAGGGGATACAATATTGGTCAAGCTAAATTAGAATGGCAGCTATGAGGTCTTGCAACCTTCTCCAATTCTGGCAATACTACCTATTGATTACAATAATATCAAAGAAAAAAATTTTTCGGCCGTCTTGCTGTTAATTACGTTTCTTTCGATCTAATGACAGGTTTTCAATTCTGCTGATATTAGATGGGAGGGAAACCATAGGAAACCTCACCCACGCAATATACCTACTTATATCCTCAATTTTCTCTACTGATTATTTTGAGTATAGATTCTATTCTCGCGCTATTTCGTATTCGCACTATTTTTTAAGGCAATTTACTTTTTCTGACTTTCGGAACTACTTGATCTTTTACTCGAGGGCGTGTTTGAGGTTGTTTCAGGGAATACGAAATGTTATGTCCTCTATATAATCGACGACTTCGTCTAGTGGCTGCTGAAGCCTTTGAAAGATTCGTAATGGTGGAAAGTATATTTCAGTTTCAACAACGTGTGTTATAGCAATAAGGAAGGTTTGATCATGGGAAATCCCTTAAGCCCTTTGTTATCAGAAATCTTTATGGATAATTTAGAGAAAACTATTATGAACCACTTCAACAGTAAATACTTTCTTTATTGGTATAGGTACGTTGGTGACGTAATTGTTTGCTTTACTGTTTCAGATAGACAATTGGATAATTTCATTTCTTATATTAATTCCATACACCCCCGTATTAAATTTTCTCTAGAAACTGAAATGAATAATTCTATTAATTACTTAGATTTAACTATTACCAGAAAAAGCAACAAACACGAATTTTCAATTTTTCATAAACCATCCCATACAGATATTACAATTAATAATACATCACTACACCCAATTTCACATAAATTAGCCGCTTATCATAGTATGATTCATAGGCTTTTCAAAATTCCGTTGCCCGAAGCTTATTTCCGAAAGGAATTGAATATAATTAAACAAATGGCAGTAAATAATGGTTATTTACCCAATATGATTGACAGTCTCATTCAGAGGAAAAAATACAAAATGGCAATTTCAGAAGTTTACCCACGTATATCCGAGAAAAATACAGTCTATAACAGTTTAACATACTTGGGCAAACCTTCCGAAAACCTGAAATTGTTTCTTCATAAACAAAATTTCAAAGTTTCATATAAAACCAACAATAGCATTGAAAAATTTATTAAAAACAACAAATCAAAAATGCATAGAGATGAACGTACGGGTGTTTTCAGACTCACTGTAACGATTGTGAAAAATTCTATATAGGACGTATAATTAGAAATTTCAAAACTCGAGTACACGAACACCAACGCAGCTATATTAAGCAGAAAACTGACTCTAATTATGCGTGTCATCTTATTCAAGAAAACAATACATTTGATCACAATTATAATATATTACAGTTAGAAAATAGTCTCCACAAAATCAACTGTTGGGAATCCCTATACATCAATAAATATAAAAATGCCGGAAACCTAGTTAACGACCAGATTGAAGTAAACCCTTCTCCTCTTCTTAATCTGTTCAATGTACCTACCAATAGCTCTGAATGAATTGCTTATTGTTATTTAGTTTATCTAAGAACCCCCCTGTATTAAGTTCAATTATTCGTATAAATAGATTGTTTTGTAATACCATCATTTAGTACGAGATGAAGTTAAGGTTATGACGAAACGCGTTTACTCATAAAATTTTATTTAAACCTGCGAAAAGTTAGTTTTTGTTTCTTTATGAAATTATGAAAATGTGTACTTACAATTATCATGATTGACAATACACCATAATATCCAATATAAATAAAATTTAGAAACCAACTAGCTTATTCCATACCTGTTGCAAGCCAGGTAGATATAAACATCCTATTATCCTTGGTATGTCAGTTCATCAGGTAAAAAACAAGTGTACATCATAGAGAGGCATCAAAGAGCATCACGGAATCTTCGTCTAGTGAAAGTGGAACGCAGTGAAACTAGATGCCATCTTTGTCCTCTTATAAAATACGGAACACAATTCAAAATGAAAGGGATTTTTCGCATAGAGTTTTGTGTGCATGTGTCAACTTTTATTGTCCTTTGAAGACCCCATTGTTTCTAAATTTTTATGTGTATTCACACTAGAGAACTTTTCCTGCATTGTGTTTCGATGTCGATTGAGGGTTATGAGATGATTAATTAGAACTGTTTGGATTTATTCCGAGAAAAATTAAATATATAAAAGAACGTTCGTATGTTTTGGCTTATTTTTATCGTTTGACCAAATTTTGAGTATATTTAAAGTGAAAATAAGAAAGTTTGATGTCGGATGCACGTTTTTTTTGATCTGGATCAAATTAAGTTTTTAAAAAATTAATCAAGTTTAGTACAAATATATAATATAGAAACTGCTCGAGAAACTCACGGATAATATAATTCTATTCAAGACCCTCTGTATATATTTGTATACATTTGTTTGTATACATATATATATATATATATATATATATATATATATATATATATATATATATATATATATATTCATTCGAATTGTTGTTGCCTGTGAACTATTTCTAATCTTTTGATAATTATTAGCAATAACAGGCTTGTTGAATCTCAAAAAACTCGATTTTATTAAAAAGTTGACGTTTCGCCACGACATTCGTGGCTTTATCAAAACTTTTGATAAAGCCACGAATGTTATTGCTAATAATTATCAGAAGATTATATATATATATATATATATATATATATATATATATATATATATATATATACCATGTGTCCCAAAATGAACGCACCAACATTGCTACCTAGGTTGATATAGGATATAAAAAAAAGGACAAAAAAGAAATGTTCCAGAGAATTTCTAGCTGATTTCAAAACACTTTTCATATTTGATTTATCTTCATTCATTCTGGCTATAAAAACGAAAAACCAAAAATTGACTAGAATGTTTTTCCTCGATAAATCAAATATCGTTGATTTGTGGTAGTGGAAACTTAAACATTGTCAGGGTATTTTTGATTAGCATTCGATTTATGACAAACTTGATCCACTACCGTCTTTTTTTTTTCAGGTTTCAATAGCAACTCTTGTTGTTCATATGTCGGCCATCTTTCATTTTCACAAATTCTGGAAGCCGTTGAGACGGTCTTTCCAATGATATGTTACTTCACTGAAAAGTTATCCTTTTCAATCGAGGATTTTTGCACATGTGTCGTCTATGCATTTATCATTTTAGATTTAGTGTTCCATTTACAGAATGAAGGAACAAGCTGAATTTATTTGAGCTGAAAATGTCTTTCGAACTCATAATTCAGGGGTTTGAATAAATTGTTCTGGTCATTTCTGAGAAATGTATGATATGCTAACATTTACGATTTATGAAATATTAAATTTCCAGATAGAATGGCATAGTATCTCTAACCTATAACGAAGATATTTTATCGAACGTATTCCATGATTTTTCTTTCAGGAACAGGGTTCCTAATGATGTAGAATCAATTAGAGAAATATCCTTTCTGGAGTTTCATAGTGGAGATGTGGAAAAGCTTGAAGTCATTAAAGAATTTTTGTTATTCGTCATGACCTACCTTGATTATTTATTTCATATTTAAACTGGTTTTCCTCGAATAACTTGATTGAAAGGGAAAATGTCTATAGAAAGTGAAATATCATTGAAAAGCCCATCTCATGGCCTTCCAGAATTTTTGAAAATCAAAGAAGGCTGCCACATAAAAAAAAAACTTTTTATTGAAATCTAAAAAACGGAAGAAGGTGGTGGTCAAAAATATCATAAATCTAATGCTAATCAAAAACTGCCTTTACGAGGTACAAGTTTCCACCAACCAAAACAACTATACTTGATTTATGAAGGAAAAATAATATCGTCGATGTTTTGTATTTCATATATATACTATATATACTAGCTCACCTGGCAAACTTCGTTTTGCCATATAAATTATTATTTTTATCTATTTATCTTTCTTTCTATCTATCTATCTATCTATCTATCTATCTATCTATCTATCTATCTATCTATCTATCTATCTATCTATCTATCTATCTATCTATCTATCTATCTATCTATCTATCTATCTATCTATCTATCTATCTATCTATCTATCTATCTATCTAACTATCCAACTATCTAACTATCTAGCTATATATCTATCATTCTATCTATATATATATATATATATATATATATATATATATATATATATATTATTCATACTTATATACTTTTATATGATATTACATACATATAGGATTAAATACTTGTGTACAGCTTAAAAGCTTTGATATTTCAAATTGAAAGTACTTTCTCCGAATGTGAGAAAGGAGAACCGATGTAATAAAACTGTGATAATTGACTTTATACTTTTAAGATTCTATAAAAACTATGTGAATTCGATCAACATCAAACCGTTCGTTCGGGTAGGAAAAACAATATACTGGTATACATAGGTTACTCTTTTTTATAACGTAAAAAATTAAAAAACCTAAATAGGTGTTTTACAACTGAAAAATAAGTCTGTAAAGAATTTAGTTATACGCTCTTATTCGCCAGCTATTTCAATCTATTGTGTGTTGACTCAGGTTAGTTGAGGTCAGCCTTAATAACCGTTCTCCATTTGTAACGAGTATATAACGATGTGAAATATAATTATTGCTTCATCCGTTTCGTAATATTGTAACCTGCATGCAATTTCTCTGCTCAGTGCGATGAATTGCGTTTTCTAAACATATCTGGATACGTTGTGCGAGAGAGATTAAATGCTGATTGAAAATGGGAGCAAATTGAAAAAGAATCGTTTAATTTTAATTCGTTCTAAATCATAATTTTCTATTAATATTTGATCAGGTTTTTCTTTGTATTTTCTCCAAAAGTCTTATATAGGGTAAACCAGGCAAATACGCCCCACATTTCGAGAAAAATCTATAATTCGAGAAAAAAAAATTCATTCGAAAATTTATTTATAAAGGGTGAACAAGGCGACATTAATCTCTTAGAAAATAAATAAATAAACTTATATTCCCAAACTGTATCACAAAAAAAATATAAATAATTAAAATTTGCACTGGGGCGTTTTTGACGTGTACACTGGTAAAAACGCCCCACTAGAGATGAAAAATTAATTTTGCTTATTCTCTTCGCTACACTTGTTGAAAATATTTTTGTTGCTCGTACATGTCTCATGAAGCCAACCAGAACACCTGTCGCATTATAACCAGTCAACTTTTGATTTAGTGGTATAATAATACTCGCGACATTCGATGCAGAAGTCTTCACTTTCATCAGATATTTCATCGAACGAGCTTAAAATAGGGTCATCATTCAAGGAACTATCAGACGAGCTCGAAATTTGTCTTCTTAAGAGCCACTTTTTTTTTCTGATTTTTGAATGCTTAGCTCTTTATTCTTATGCAAAAATCTCTTGAACCACTCATCCCTAGCTCTTGCATGATGTGAAAATCGATGCTTGATGTTTAATTTTTCTGCAAATTTATAAGCCATATTATTCAAGGCAGTGGCATCGGGGACAAAGCCAATTTTTTCTAGAGATTTGAAATGGGCAACGAGTCTTTTATCATGCCCAACTCCTAATTCTGGTCCTCAACCTAGTTTTACAATTGAGTTTCCACTTCGTAAATGCCTTCTCAGGGTTCTGGAGGAAATTCCTCATTCACGGCTAGCTTTATTTATTCCCATCTCGCGTGAATTAACTTTATTCATCTTATCTTGACCAAAGCTAGCTCTAGTTGTCTTGCGTACATAAATTTTACCCATTTTCTGGAAATAAAATCTCATAATCAATGAGGCCTATTACCCCTAGATTTGTGAGGCGTTTTTCCCGATCACCGGTGTAAAACGCCCCACCGAGCTAGCAAAAGTCTTGAGCACAGCACAGATATAAAGATGTGCTAAAATATAAGTTAGGGATCCTTAAATACTATACAGTTTTCGAATCAACAATATCTAACTACTTTTGTGAGAAATTATTTTTACTGACACTAACCAATAAATTTTGTGGATCTCAATTAACAAGCCGACTGCAATATTTATTTATTTTCACCAAACTAAATACCGAGAATTATATTACATATATTCGTTTTGACAAGTCATAACTAAAACCAACTGATTTTGGTACATGTATCGCCATCTGGCCAAAAGTACTTGTACTTAGTGCAGATGGGGCGTTTTTGCTGGTGAGGCGTTTTTGCCCGGTTTACCCTATTTGAACGAGAAATTATTGTACTCTTTTTAAAAAGTTCTGCATGTTCTAACACCCAACAATCAACTATCTGATATTAAATTGTATCAGTCGAAAATTTTTATGATGAAAAGATATTAAGTGTTAAAAATAATTTTAAATATTCAGTTATAATATCACAAGAGCATCGAAAATAATCGATTCTACTTATTGCTTAACAACTGGGTACGCCGTCACCTTGAGCAATTTTGCTGATCTATTTTAAATTTCAATAAACAATTTCAAATTTAATAATATCAAATTCGGCACATATTTTTTTCTTTTCCTGAACATATATCGTGATATTTAAATTATTTCGTAAATTCATAATGTGTCAGATGAGTTTTCATACGATCTATTACGTGCCCTGAATTGTCATTTAAAATTTCAAAATTGTGCCAACTACAAAACAAAAAAGAATATGAATCTATATGTCCCCCTTTGAATTAAAATCGACCTGTTGTCATCGTTTCAAAACCTTTTATAACGAAATATTCAAGTGGAATGTTTTATCTGGGACACCATGTATACTAATTTTCAAAATATATGTTCCTACAATCATATTTTCCATTGCTTACAACACATTTTTTTTCGGTTAATAGAAATGACGAAATATATTGCTTTGAAATCTACTACATTTCTGTCAAGGTTATATACAGAACACTGTAGTCGTTCCGGATTCTATAAAATAGTATGCGAAAAATGTGCAGATGGGTTCTATACAGACGAATTGCATTAGGATTTTCTCCGTTTTCAGTCTGTTTTCACTAAGAGCCCTCCAGAAAATAGGTGAGATTCGGACTGACAAGCATGAATGGATTTTCGTCGAGGTCTTCCCTTTTTGGAAATGACATCGATGTTCGAATACATTATATATGCAATTTCGTATACATTAGATTAAATAATAATCACACAAAAAAATTTTAATACTGATTTAAAAAATCAGTAAATTTAAAATGAAAAAAAATTAATAATTATATTTTAAGAAACTCATATGCAATGAATGTATTTCAAAATAATCGTGAAACTTGAAGGCAATGTTTTTTCTATTCAATTCCTTTCAATTACTCTAACCTAAAAATGGCGACTTAGTCTCCCATTTTTAGGGTTCGTAATGTAAAACTACGTACTGCAAAAAAGGCCTTTTCGTAACTCTTGCGTAATATACTATAATTCATCAATCGTGCCTGAAGTTTTGTATCTATCTCTTGCGTTACATCCTACGTTTCTTTTCATATATCACCTAGGACCATAAAATCCCAATTATGCCCTTAATATACAAATAACTATGGTCAAGATTTTTTTTAAGGTGTCATAGTTACCAGAAATCATTCAAAATTCTCTGTAAAAACGTCACAATGCCAAACTAAACGTCCTCCAAAATGGTTGAAAATATTGCAGTTAAATCGGACGTTAACTCCAGAAGATTATCGGGAGCAGACGAGAGGAAGAAGAAACAAAATGTGCATAAATTTCGGCTCAAAGGAATATGGAGGGAAACACAATTAGCTAAACCAAAAATGCCTCAAGGTAAATACGTTCCACCATATGATGGACCAATGAAAATGATTCAAAAATCGTTGGTGATTGACTCAGATATATTGAGCAGATGTGACAAATTAGCTTTTGTGCACTTACGAACAATTCATGATAACAAAAAAGAGTTCAGGAACATCGTAGACAAGAAGAAGATGAATAATTTAACGAAAATCGAGGAGAAAGTCTTAAATTCCATTTACTTCATATATAGAAAGAACCAATATATTAAGAAACAAAAACAAGTGAAACTAGAGAAGAAGAAGCAACGCCGATCGAAATCGAGCCGTAAAAAAGTTAAAGAAAAAGAGGACGTGCGTATTCAGCGATGGGAGAGGCTGGTAGCGCCGAAGAAATTACCCCCACTTGATCCAATTGATAGAGGGATCTGGCGGCCTATCGAACAACTTGCGAGGTATATGGAACTCGCGGAACCGACTAAAAGAAAAGTCTCTGCTGTCAAGGCTGCATTTGCAGTCAGTCCAGCTGCCTTAAGTTATGTGGCAACAGACACCGTCGTGAGGTTAGCTCAACTTCCAAGACGGTACGCATCTATCGAACCTCCCTTAGACCCTACGCGACCTGTTCCTAGATCAGCTCTCGTCTATCAGATGACCCCTCAAATGGAGAAACTGTACACCGTGAAAGTAAAGAAAGAAGGTACTACACCGATGTCGGAGGAGGATGTTTGGAAGATATCACCAGCTGCGTTGACATACAAGGCTACTCCTAGGATACTCCTGCTGGCAAAGCCCACAGAACGCAAATAGTTACTAGATGATATAAAATTTACATAGTTTTGCAATGTGACGTTCATAGTAAGGTTAAGTTCAAATAAATACTTTAATTTTGAGTAAGATTATTTCATACAATTACTCTATATATTGTTTTGGTATATGACCTATCCAACTAAATCATTTGATAGTAGCCACTCGAGACTGATTAGTAATTTTTGTTGTCTATTCGAAATTAATGAAGTTTTAACATAATTTATTCATTCATTTAACGGATGGTTGAACATTATAGACCAACAGCAAATGTTTTGATTAGATATGTATTCAATTTACTCCGGGGTTGCCTTTAGGAAATCCTGTGGGTCACCTATGAATGCACTTAGCGGAAATTCTTGCACTATGTGTTTGATTGTCTTTTTTTCCCCACCGCAATCGCAAGCCGCAGAAGTGCGTTTACCATACTTTAATATAAGGATTTGGTGCACCTTCCACATTTTTGGTTCTAATGCGGTTAAGGGTTGACCAGATCTTGCGGGGGCAGCCAAATCCTTCTGGTTTGCTGGAAATGCATGGAAAAAGGAAACACACGTGTTTAATTCCTCCCTGAAGTATATGTCAGAGAGGCGGGCAGCTTGAGTTTGGGATTAACTCCTTCAGCCAGATCAGAGGATACACTTGTATGTACAAGTGCATTAAGGATAGGCGAGACGGGATATTTATGAAACATAGGAAGTGTGGGTAGGGTTCAGAGGATTGATACTAGCCCAGCATTCGCCTTATAAGTTTGCAAGCAGTGACTTATATTACCATGAGGAAACCTCTGAAAAAAACTCATGGCAGACTAGTCGGCCCCGGGGTTTGAACCCGAGACCTCCCAAATACTAGCCAGCGTACGCTAAGTACTCGACTTACTAGCTTGGTGGAAATGCATGAGATGCTTTGGTTACTGGGTGCTATGTTACTTTCCTATTCTTCTTTCCATAGAGCGATTGTGTCAAAAAGTTAGTTTGGTGAAGCATTTTAGTGAGGAGTACCTAGATCGGAGTTGGTGTGTCTGGACGTCAGGAATATCGTTGTGGATTTGTAGTTGAGGATTGTAAATGATTTTCTTGAATTTTCTAACCAGAACATGTTCTTGATACAGTTTGGGTGGGTCTATATTGCCGTAACTTTAATTATTGAGGATACAGTGATCACATAGCAACTCACTTCATTTTGAACTAGACAAATTAAAGAACAAAATTATATATAAATGAAACAGACATTCGAAGTCAATGACATATACTGTACTGTACTCTAACAATTTGGACGTTTAATCAATTTCCTTTCTTCTTCAGTGTAATTTGACTGTAGAATTTCTATATTGTTTCATTGCGTTCAGGATTTCATAATAGAACCACAGAACATAAAAGAAGTGTTGTTGATAATAATAGCGACTCTCATTATTCAAACCATTTCAAAGTTTTACATAAAGAAAATAAGTTTCAAAAATTAAATTTATTAGAATCTATTTTAAAACATAAATCATCAGATCTTTTACTCAATGAGCAAACCACGCTTAGTTATTCACCTTTATTGAACCTGGTATTTGAAACCTCATAATAGTTAAGTAAATACCTATTATACAGTTCTGGGAATCATAACTACAACCCCTGTTATTAATAACTGTTAGTATAACATTTCACATAATATATACGCACTGTGATATATTTTAAGAATTAGTTTGTAACAAAATCCGATGAAGACACAATTTTGTCGAAACAATTGTCATATTAGTGGAAATTAAGTTTTAATAAAAGTTTTCTTATTTGTTAATGTGAATTTCCATCAAGTTAAGGTTACTTCGATTCAAAATGTATTTCAAGTTGAAGAAAATGAGGAAACGCTGTACAAGTATGATATAATTACTAACCATCAGGTTTCAAAGAGTTTCCTTATCGATTTGAGTCTTACTAACTAATTAAATTTATCATTCAGCTTGAAAACAGTAATTCAACGTCATGTTACTATCATTATATTCCTTCGGCCTACTGTAATCACTATCTAGCGTTATATGTCATGTATTTCTAACTAAGAGTGTAATTTTCTTCTAGTCATTATTATGCTATCGTACAAGAGTTAATATGAATCTTTGAATGCGTATTTGTACCTGATGATGTTAACTTAATTATATTTGATCACTAATTTTAATACGGAAATGTACCTACATTGTGGATATATCATAGAGATGAATTATATCTTAGGTATTTCTTCATTAATGTTGTAATAATTATTATGAGATATGAACTGAGGATTTTGTAACGAGATTCATTCCTCCTTTTTATAATTAATTTGCTGCAAGAGGCATTCCTTGTTTGTTAATTTAATAAAAATTGATAGAAATTGATGAAAAGCTTTCAAAATATATGTTAAATATTGTTAAAATATACTAAGCGATTAAAAAAATTAAATCTTAAAATCTGCAAGAAATTCAACATAAAATATCTTGAAAGAACCATGTAATAAAGATAAATATAGGTATTTATAATTATTGAATACACATTCCATCAATTCTTCAATTTCTGAGTTCCATTTTGATTTGAATCCAAATTTTTTTACTGTTCTTATAAATTGTGTGTTATTTCTCTATTTATTTTTTTTACATGAAAATATGTTAGAAAAAAAAAAGCAATTTATTTCCAACAGGAGTACCCAGTTACAGGAAATGTTAACATAAATTATATACTATCTTCTAAGCGACAGCAAGTAAGTATCTCGTAACAAATGATAAATGAAAAATATACTTAATTACCAAATATTAATACACGTGAAACCCAAAAAAAAAGTATTCAAATAGAATTGACTAACATTATCGTAACGTAACAATACAACACGATTATTATATGTTATTAACAATACATGACATAACAGCGCTCAAAGAGTCAAAATGAATATCACACACATGAAATTTTGTTGAAGCTATTGCATATAAAATTTCAACAAAATTTGTAAGGTGTGTGATATTCATTTTGAGCGCTGTTATGTCATGTATTGTTAATAACATATAATAATCGTGTTGTATTGTTAGTGTATCTCAACAAAAATAATTGATTTCAGGCATAGAGAACGGAAATAAAACATTCTTTTTGCAAACGTCATAAAAATTAAGGTGAACAGAAACATTGATATTTTACGTAAAAATAAGTTGATAAAAAGGAAATCAAATACTTACTTCAACTTCATAAATATATTGAATATTGAAGGCAGAGAACAACTAACAAAACAATATTTTTATTATTTACAATGTACTAATTTATCGAAGTTTATAAGAAATCTCCGAAAATAATAATTTACTAATAGTAAATAATTGCGATATATACTGATACTTTTATTCATTCATCTGTATTCAACTTAAGCACATCAAGCAATAAAAATACTTAAAGACATTCACGATTTATAAATCACAAGTTTGTTGGATGAGTATGTCCTTTAGTGTGTATTTCACTTTATGCATTACTTTTTCATGAATATTGTTGGTTGTAAATTTTTAATAAGGATTTTCTGGTTGGAGGATTTCTGGGAGAGCTTAAGCAGCTTTTGGTTTTTTACATAACGGCGCATTTTGGAGAGAACGTCAAGCTTTTTTTATTCGGAATGGTATTATAATTTTGTCTGGATAGTTCTAAAAATTAAATAGAAGATCTTTTCTTGTTCAGTTTGTTAATGTAATAACTCCCTTTGTAATCATTGACATTCTAAAGGGTTCTGAACGATATTCTGAATGAGATTTTGATTTTGCATTCTAGTAATAAGATATTGCTTAATAACTTCAGAAAGTATGAAAGCCATATTGCAATTGGCATCGATTTGAACGAAGACAATTTTCAACTTTCCCATCATCTACACTTTATCAAGTGAAGAACTGGCTTTGATTTAAATTTTACAAGGAATTTTCAAGTATTGGCTAACTCAATTATAAAATTGGAAACACTTTGAATCAGTCATGGTTTTAAGATCTATTAGACCACTTTGCTTTTTGCTTTTGCCTTCGAACAATTGTAAAATATATCAAAGCTCTCGAATCTTATTTAATCACATTGAATATATTTGAAATAACTTAATGTTCGGATAAAATCTTTTAAATAGAACTACCTCAAAAAAGCTTTCATTGATACCGGTGTTGAATTATCATAGATGCTTTTTATATATTTGTTTCTTCGAAATTTAGGATTGATAAGGTCGATACTTGGTGTACATTAATAAACATGCTGAAACCTTGTTTAATAACAAAAATTTAGACGTTTATTAGTCAAAATACGCATGACTCACGTTTCGGTCAAACTTCACCTTCTTCAGATGCTTAGTGCAAAATGATTACATTTCTTGGATATATTCAATACAAGAAAGAAATAAATAACAAATTGGGCAGAAAGATTAAATACAAAGATAGTTACAAATAACTAGTTAGAGGAATTTTAGTTCGAACTGCTATACAGGTAGTTCAGTAATTTTGAAAATATTAAGAATAGGGCTTGTAGTATGATCAGTTTGGCCGTACAATCTCCCTTCTACTTGACATGCAGTTAGAATATACCTAGAATTTCCCCTTTGACTAATTTTTTTTAACCATCTTTGTATTCATTGTTCTTACCCTATTTGTTATTTCTTTTTTCTTGTATTGAATACATCCGAAAAATGTACTCATTCAACGTATGAATTTTTATTACTAACCATTGTTTAAATTCATTTTTGTTGTTGATTTTCCATGAGAATAACTCTACAATTTTCAAACACCTAATGGCAATTAAAGAGAATAAGAAAACAGAGTAGTTAGGTAGGGTTAGGTGTGTCATGTTTGTTTTACCTTATAAACGTGTAAATTTTTGTTATTAAACATCGTTTTAATTTGTTTCTTTGTTGAATTTCTATGAGAAAAACGCTACAAATTTCAAATACCTAATGACAATTGAAGAGCACAACAATAAAAGCCTAGATATGTTTTGTGCTTCAAGTATTTCCTAAATCATAGGACATAACCTCATAATCATCTTAGGAAGGAAGGAATGTGGATAAATTAAGTATATATTATTAGGGCCACCAGGAAACAACAAAGGCGATACATTTCTATCCTTGAATCCGTACAACTCAACGAAAACAAAGAAGGTCGTTAAAAAGTAGTTGACCGCAATGACCTACTACTTGTTTGTGTGTAAATAACTTAATCCTCTTATTTTTTCTTCGGAAATGCTATTACACAAAGTTCTTTAATGTTAATTTGCTTAGGTAATGCATGTCTTATCTCTGCTGATATATGAAATGTGGGTGTATTTCTGAGGAATTCAAAGAATTCCGGAAGGCTTTTATCATATATTTTATATTTTTAACATTGCGTAATAGCATTCGTATTAAGTATGGTTATGATTCATACAAGAATGATAATTATGTACTTTGCAATAATATTCCTTACTGGAAACTTTCAGTAAACTTCATTACCATCGTCAGGGAAAACTACAATATAAAAAGAGAACATACACAGAACGAAAAACGTACGTGAAAATAATGAATAAAACCATTGAGATAATGTATTCGGACATCAACTTTCAACCGATGCTCAAGTTCATTGATTCAATGTATTATTATTGATTGCTTGATGTTCAAGTGATTATATCAATCCCCGAGAGGCATTGATTTCATCACCTGGATTTCAAAACAAAGTACATTCTACTAATGACCATTGTGTATTAGTCAATCAACATCCAGCATGATATTAATGTTTTCTGTACATCAACCGATCACCTGCAGTCATTGAATTAAGGAATCCAGGACATTGACTCAATCAGCGATACATTGATTCTAAGCCATGCGCACAATGACTTTCGAACATCGTTCAATGTTCGAAGACGTTAATATAATGTAAAAATACATCAATCTAAGCCTACTGGTTGCACCTTTTGTTTTCATAAATAAAATAGACTAGACTTATATATATAAATATATATATATATATATATATATATATATATATATATAATTTTATATTTATTTATATTTATATATATATATATATATATATATATATATATATATATATATATATATATCTATATATATATAATATATATATATATATATATATTATATATATATATATATAATATGATAATATATATATATATATATATATATATATATATATATATATTATATATATATATTATATTATATATATATATATATATATATATAAAAAATATATATATATATATATATATATATATATATATATAAATATATACCTATATATATATATATATATATATATATATATATATATGTATATAGTGACAGGTTTATAATTGCCAATAGGGAAAAAATGTCTATATATTATTGCTAATGCTCCAAGTAATTATGATGGCACTGTCGAACGAGTACGTTGCAAAGATAACTACAAACAGACACAAAAGATTCATTGAATTGGAATAATACAATTTATTTTTCAAATATTGACATAAGATATGTGTTTTACTGTATACAATTCCTGGATTAGCGCGAGGTTTAAAAAAAAGTATTCAATAAACGACCAAAACATAATACTTTCTGGAGAAAAACTTAAATTGGAAACATAAATAATATTTAAACAACTATTAACAGCTCTTATAACATTGAAAAACTTATATCTAATTCCATCGAAGTATGTATATAACTCTCCTTGAATTTTTGTTATATCTTCGCCAATTGCGAACACAAAAGATTGAATTGAAGTTTTCTGCGAATTCATAATGTATATCCATTCTTCAATTTCTTGTGGTGTTTTTGCAAGATATAAAAATGAGTGCTGTAAGTGAAAATTTTTTGGTATGCATTTTTCAGTAATATCGTTCTTTACAACTTTGTTGGTGGCTGCTTCATCTCGCCCATCTAGAAATAAAAATATATTATGGTCAAAAATGAAAAAGGTGAATTCCAGATTTTAGAAAACTGATTTTCTTTTTCGTTGGGACTACTTTTTAATGAAATGAGTATGTTATGAACTTTAAATGATGTTCACGAAATATGTATCAAATTATTCTCAAGCTGTCATTTGATTTCATAACAAATGAAAAAAGTGTTTCTCTTTCAACCCTGACATAGAATAATAATATCAAGCTCTTTTTGAACTACTAACATTAGCATCACGGGGTGAACACCATTCACTGAAATAAAAGGTGAATTCCAGATTTTAGAAAACTGATTTTCTTTTTCATTGGGACTACTTTTTAATGAAATGAGTATGTTATGAACTTTAAATGATGTTCACGAAATATGTATCAAATTATTCTCAAGCTGTCATTTGATTTCATAACAAATGAAAAAAGTGTTTCTCTTTCAACCCTGACATAGAATAATAATATCAAGCTCTTTTTGAACTACTAACATCAGCATCACGGGGTGAACACCATTCACTGAAATAAAAGGTGAATTCCAGATTTTAGAAAACTGATTTTCTTTTTCATTGGGACTACTTTTTAATGAAATGAGTATGTTATGAACTTTAAATGATGTTCACGAAATATGTATCAAATTATTCTCAAGCTGTCATTTGATTTCATAACAAATGAAAAAAGTGTTTCTCTTTCAACCCTGACATAGAATAATAATATCAAGCTCTTTTTGAACTACTAACATTAGCATCACGGGATGAACACCATTCACTGAAATACACAATCTACACAAGCAGATACTTACTTTCATATATATATATACATAGGTTAATGTTTTCAATCATCAATGTTATGCCTATTGAACATAGCTTTATTAAAAGAGGGATTATGACAATGTGTCGTGATGATTAAAGGTACATAGTATTAATCACTATGTGGTCATTAACTTGATGTATTTTTCACATTGCTCTGATGTAAATAACATTATGATGATGACTATTTTCATTAGATTCATGATTTAATTACATTATCATAATGACCTAGATTTCATTAAAACAACAAAATCGTTGATTGATCAATCACAGCAATTCATTATTATCAATAAATTTTGGACATTGTCCTAATGAAAAATACGTTATGATAATGAATATGCGGTCAATCATTGGCAGTGATTGATATCAGGCTCATTATTATTTTCTGTGTAAGCATATCTAATTCGAAGTATTGAACACTTAAGAAAATTAGGTTATAAATTGAAATTAAAAATCACAGGAACAGATAAATTCTCTTTTACAAAAAACAATTATATCACCCTTTTTTAAGGTAAAAGAAATACTTACTTCGGATTGTAAAAATCGGTCAAGTGCGAGTCGGACGAAGGGTTCCGTTGACTATGCCCCCCTTAAATATTTATTTTCTTTTAATTTTATTATTTAATATTAATGTAAATATACAATTAAGTATTTTGTTGATATTTAGAGTTCTACCTGTTACTATTGCTATCGAGCAAAAATAGGCAAAAAATGGCGTTTTTGTATGGAAGCCCCCCTGAAATATTTAATTTATTTTAAATTTAATATTCATTATTGAAGTAAAAATACAACTGAGTATTTTGTGAATATTCAAGTGCCTACCTGCTGCCATTATTGAATCGAGCAAAAAAGGAAAAAAATCTCGTTTTTGTGATGGAGCCCCCTTCAAATATTCTTTTTTTTTTAGTATTTGTTATAGCAGCAACAGAAATACATAATTTGTGAAATTTCAACTGTCTGCTGCGTTGGGGGGTTGATCGTCAATTGTTTGAATGAATTCGGCCAACGTATTAGAATCTTTATCATTCACTCTGCGCTGCGCCTGTTTAGTGCAAATAAGTATTCATATTCAATATATATATATATTTTTTGGATTTATTGGGCCGATACTTGGTGTAAATTAATAAACATATTAAAACAATGGTTAAAAATAACAATTTACACATTTATTATAAGAAATAACGCATGACGCACGTTTCGGTGGAACTTCACCTTCTTCAGATGCTAATAGCAAACTAGAGTTTGCTATTAGCAAACTAGCGTTATGCGTCATGCGTTATTTCTTATAATAAATGTGTAAATTGTTATTTTTAACCATTGTTTTAATATATATATATTTATTTGTGCGTTTTTAGCAATAACAAGCCATTTAAGTCTGAAAATCGACTTTATGAAACAGTTTACTTTTTATTTTAACAGCTGGAACATTTCTATTTATTGAGTATGCAAATGATTATCTACAACAGGAGTCTCCAAACTACGGCCCGCGAGCCAAATCCGGCCCTCGAGTGCCATCAATCCGGCCCGTGACAACTTAAGACTAGTGTCATCAATCTGGCCAATACAGCCAATTTCTGATTGTTGTTACTATTGCTGTGATAATTACTCGGTTTTATTTACCTTGAAAGGTAAAAATTAATAACAGAAAACTCAATTTAAGTATCTAAGCTTAAGCATATTTATAACTAACGAATAATTGAAATTAATGCCACTAATCACAGTAAAACAAGAAACACTAATCAGATTTATGTAATTATGATTTCCCACTGACAATAATTTGTAGTTTTGGATCAATTTAACATGTACGTACCAATTGTTGAAAGAGATTTAAGATGATCATCGGTTGATTTAGAACTGTAAACATTCTTTGTGTAATTCATCTTGGAGAAAGTTTTCTCACAAAAGTAAGTAGTACCAAAAACTGAAAACAAACAACTTTGCTACTAGTCTAGTCTAGAAATATAGTAAAGGGCAAAAAAAGTAAAAATGTTCTTGCCCTTGGAATATACTCAAAAAGTCATTATGGCCTTAGGGTTGCAATTCGTCCGGGTTTCCCCGGATTTGTCCTAGTTTATGGGGCGTCCGGGGGTAGTCCGGACGAGACTTTCATAATGTGTCCGGGTAAAACCCGGACAAATTTTGAGTCCGGGTGTGTGAAGCTTGAGTGTCAGTGACAGAGATGAGCTATTAAATGCAAACCAGTTGTGGCCAAATTTTTTCGAAACATCTATATTCTAAACTGCTTAAAATTGCATAGTAATATTTCTGTATACCAGCTCACAATGCGAATGTAGAGTGAGTTTTTTCGCTAGGGTCGCAGTAATGGAGGAAAAAGAGAAACTTGCTGAATACACATACGCTTTCTTCTCTGATCAAAATAAAGTCTAATTTTAAAGACTTGAGTTGCTCCGACTTTTACACATTCATGATGAAAAATAAAGACATTTTGGGAAAAATTGGCAAGTCTGAAAAATTGCAAGTTAAGTTGAATTAGTGAAAAAAACTTGATCTCGTTAAAATTAAAACTTGTTACTTACTTTTGATTTATAGTTCATAAATAATTTAGTAAAAAGAACTTGATCTCGTTAAAATTAAAACTTGTTACATACTCTTGATTTATAGTTAATGAATAATTTAGTAAAAAGAACTTGATCTCGTTAAAATTAAAACTTGTTACTTACTTTTGATTTATAGTTCATAAATAATTTAGTAAAAAGAACTTGATCTCGTTAAAATTAAAACTTATTACATACTCTTGATTTATAGTTAATGAATAATTTAGTAAAAAGAACTTGATCTCGTTAAAATTAAAACTTGTTACTCATTTTTGATTTATAGTTAATAAATAATTTAGACTTTTGGTTACCTAACCTATCTAACCGAACTAGATGACCTATCCTATAATTTGCTATTACAATATAGAACCTAGTCTATTCGATTTTTGATCTACCAAAAATGATCGTCATGAGTTGTTTTTTATTTGATGATACCAAAAAAAAATAGGAAACTGTAAACTGTGTATAATAGAATTTTATTTGTTTTTTGTTGTTCTGTTTATATGATAAACAAGCGGTTTAAAGTTTGAATAAATGAAAATATTGAAATATTTACGATGTTTTATTTTATTCAAAAAAAATTTGTTTTTACGGGGTGTCCGGGGAAAAACAAAATTTCACAAAATGTCGGGATTTTAAAATTTTTGTCCGGCATCGGCCATTTAGGTGACGGCAACCCCAGCCTTAAGGCTTCAATGTTTAGAGTATCCTGATCTACAACAATAATATTCTTGATCTATGTTCGGTTGTTCTGAAGTTGCAAAGAAATACTCTAATGTAAATTTTATAACCTAAAATAACGACTCAATATCAAGTCAATATAGAAACAATAATTGGGCTTCCCCGTTCCTCAAGCTGCTTGAAGATCCGCGTTGGTTTAATAAGATCTATCGAACAAGGCGTCTACTGCAGACATCACATCCCCATTTGATTGTCTACATGCTAAAGCATAATGAAATAATATCGCCTGAGGGGTTTCCAATCATCTCCTTTGCCCGTAGTCCGCTGGAGCATTGCAAACTTCAATCTGTCGAGGGAAATTAGCTTGGCATCATTGATTTTGGAAACTTCATATTGGAAAAGAAGAAGCTCAATTAAGTGGCAATTGCTTGTTGATGCGAGGCTTTGGAGCTCGAACTTTGATAAGGTAATGGGGCCTTATTTTGAAACATCATTAGAAAATTGGGTTTTTCGATAATCAGTGAGCGCAACAAAATTGCTTCTAAAAGCTTTGTTGTTCTACTTAGATTTTGTTTCAGAATTATTTTATCGAATGAAATTGATCTCTGAACTTGATGGTGAGTAAAATTAGTTCAGAAAACCTAATAAAAAGAACTTGGACCTATTACTACTGAAATAGCGAATTGGACATAGAAAACAGTTTTACAACAATTGCTTGTATATATCAGGTGTTGTATATATATATATATATATATATATATATATATATATATATATATATATATATATATATATACAGTTATATGTATTATATACATATGTACCTATATATCTATATGTATATGTATACAGAGTGTCTTCGTAAGTTGGCTACATATGGAAAACTTTTTCACTAATAGTTTCAACAAAAAAATTAATTCTTAACATAAAGTTCTGCATGTTCTAAAACCTAAAAATCAGATATTGAATTGTATCACTAAAAATTTACCTTGATTAAATATGCATTAATGTTCAAGCTCAAACTTTCAGTATTATCGCAGAGAATTTTTTTTTCATTGAAGATAAATAATATTGAATAGAGGAGAGAGAGAAAGAGGCACTCTCGTAGCATGTTTGAAGAGATAAGGCATATCATCTTAAAATAGCATTGCACTGCTAATTGAATATCTCGGACGAGTAAGTTGATCGACATTTCTTTTTCTTCTTCTTCTTTCTTTTTTGACTGGAGGCATCTTTTATTGACAACTCTTACAGACGACATCGTTGATTATTTTTCAACACGATACGTGGTTCGACCTTTTAGATTGTTAAGTGTTGGGAACATGGATTTGATCATTGCAATCGATCGATATTTGGTACTGATGAGTGCCTAATAAGACTGACACAGACTGTCTATCTCTTTGATTCTTTGTGGTGGCCACCTGTATGTCTTTAACATTCCCCACTTAAGGTTGAGTGAAAATAATCCAGTTGACGACCGTAACTTCATTAGCTAGCTCTATAAGGATATGTATATGATGAATTTCTGTTTTTCAGATAATTGTCCTCTATATATTTCAAATTGTCCATTCGTGTTAACAAGATGATTGATTATATATATATATATATATATATATATATATATATATATATATATATATATATATATATATATAATAACTAATGCTAGGGAATATAATACTTCTACTGTTTGTGTGTTTGCATAGTTGTGAGTTTTCAATCTTCTAAATCGATGTCGTTTTGTGTAGTACAATATTCATTACTGTTACTACAATTAAGATGGGTTTGAAATTATATGAGTTTAAAATATTTGATAAGATATTAAATTTATTTGTACAATATCAGACAAAGAAAGTTCTGGATCTATTATTATTAACTTGTCTATTATTCCTTCTTAAATTTTCAGTATGATCTTGTTGTATACTTATTTTTTGTATAAGTATATATATATATATATATATATATATATATATATATATATATATATAGATATATTATATATATATATATATATATAATATATATATAATATATATAGTATATATATATATGTATATATATATATATATTAAGTATATGTATAAGTATATATATATATAATATATATATATATATATATATCTCTTATAAAAGGTTATATTGGGCACTCGGCAAAAGGAGGCTAGATTTGAATCAAACAACCATTGGTCATGAACATCTATATTTCGGTCCTTAGATTGGGACCTTCATTCAGGATGCTAGAAGTCAGAGAACTCAAATAGTAACACAACAGATCAACAAAAACTGCCAAGAAGTGGAAAAGCCACACCAAAACTACACTTTATAAAGTTACTTACATGTGACGAGTTGTGAAAAATAGAAAGGCGAAAAACGAATGGCTCGAAGGGAGCATCCAAAAATTTATTTAAACACACACTAAAAGCATAATGATGATAAATATAAAAGGAGATATTAAATATCTGGCACATGATAATCAGCTAAAATTAACGTCAAAAAAGACCGGCTTCAACATGGCCAAGTCAGGTTATGCAGTGATTGACAACTAATGAAAATGGAACAGTCTTGACAGACCGACCACAGAAAAGCGAGAAAAAATGAAAATCAGTGGTGACAACAGAATGAAAAAAACAACTAAAAATCAAAACATAACAAAATTGTACTTATACTGAGCTAAAATTTAGGTCGGTCAGAACCTTATTAATGGAAAGAAGGTAACTGTAGATATTGCTAAGACTTTTAATATCGGCTCTCTTGTTGACGGCATTGTCATACTCATTGATGTAACACATCTCCAAAAACAATCTCTTATTATAAATTAGATTCAACGGACAAAACTCGAGTACCCGAAAAGTCAAAGCTATATGTGACAAGTTCTTCGCGTGCAAAGCCAAGGCACACCTATCAGGATGGAGACGGACATCACTTTTATGTAAACTGATTCTTCTGTTCAAGGACTGGGAAGTCTGGCCAATATAAACATTGGAACAATCTGAGCATGGAATAGAGTAGACACAATCCGACCTGGACATAAGGGGAACCCTATCTTAGAAATTGGTAAAAACACACCTATTTGTAACAACATTGTACTTGGCAATCTTGATATTCTCCACAGAGGAAAAAATGTGCAACAACTTACTGGTCAGACCATTAAGTGACGGCAGAGAACCGAATTTCAACCTAGTGACAGGTGAACCAGGAACAACTGCTGAGGCAGGATGTGCGGCCGTCGTCTCCAGATTGCCTACATCATTCTGGGCTGTCGGTGTACAGAAAATAAGTCTTTTTAGCAAGCCGTGCGGATAACCATTATCTCTCAAAATTCTATATAGTAAATTTAAGGAGTCATGCCGATAGTCTTGATGAGCCAATTTCAGGACCCTATTCTTGAGGTTGTTAATGACGTTCATCTTCATTCGCCAATCATGGTTAGAATAGGGTCCTGAAATTGGCTGAAATCATCAAGACTATCGGCATGACTCCTTAAATTTACTATATAGAATTTTGAGAGATAATGGTTATCCGCACGGCTTGCTAAAAAGACTTATTTTCTGTACACCGACAGCCCAGAATGATGTAGGCAATCTGGAGACGACGGCCGCACATCCTGCCTCAGCAGTTGTTCCTGGTTCACCTGTCACTAGGTTGAAATTCGGTTCTCTGCCGTCACTTAATGGTCTGACCAGTAAGTTGTTGCACATTTTTTCCTCTGTGGAGAATATCAAGATTGCCAAGTACAATGTTGTTACAAATAGGTGTGTTTTTACCAATTTCAAAGATAGGGTTCCCCTTATGTCCAGGTCGGATTGTGTCTACTCTATTCCATGCTCAGATTGTTCCAATGTTTATATTGGCCAGACTTCCCAGTCCTTAAACAGAAGAATCAGTTTACATAAAAGTGATGTCCGTCTCCATCCTGATAGGTGTGCCTTGGCTTTGCACGCGAAGAACTTGTCACATAGTTTTGACTTTTCGGGTACTCGAGTTTTGTCCGTTGAATCTAATTATAATAAGAGATTGTTTTTGGAGATGTGTTACATCAATGAGTATGACAATGCCGTCAACAAGAGAGCCGATATTAAAAGTCTTAGCAATATCTACAGTTACCTTCTTTCCATTAATAAGGGTTCTGCCGACCTAAATTTTAGCTCAGTATAAGTACAATTTTGTTATGTTTTGATTTTTAGTTGTTTTTTCATTCTGTTGTCACCACTGATTTCATTTTTTCTCGCTTTTCTGTGGTCGGTCTGTCAAGACTGTTCCATTTTCATTAGTTGTCAATCACTGCATAACCTGACTTGGCCATGTTGAAGCCGGTCTTTTTTGACGTTAATTTTAGCTGATTATCATGTGCCAGATATTTAATATCTCCTTTTATATTTATCGTCATTATGCTTTTGTGTGTGTTTAAATAAATTTTTGGATGCTCCCTTCGAGCCATTCGTTTTTCGCCTTTCTATTTTCACAACTCGTCACATGTAAGTAACTTTATAAGTGTAGTTTTGTGTGGCTTTTCCACTTCTTGCAGTTTTTGTTGATCTGTTGTGTTACTATTTGAGTTCTCTGACTTCTAGCATCCTGATGAAGGTCCCAATCTAAGGACCGAAATATAGATGTTCATGACCAATGGTTGTTTGATTCAAATCTAGCCTCCTTTTGCCGAGTGCCCAATATAACCTTTTATAAGTTAGAAGTTACGGCAATACTCCTTGTATAAATATATATATATATATATATATATATATATATATATATATATATATATATATATATATATATATATATATATATATATATATATATATATATATATATATAGTTGATGGAATCCGTCGTTACTACGTGATAATTTAACATGATGAACAAAACTAAATTTGAATTTACTACGTTTATTATCACAAAATATTTTGAAAAATTTAACACTGCGATTGCAATTTCGGTCACTAGACCATCATCGGGCAGATTGAGTTAAGAACTGAATACAGAAATAATGATTTGCGCCTACGGGTGGGAAAGAATTATTGCAGGTACTTAAATAGACAAGAGGAACATATTTCAAGAAGGGCTAATCGAGTGAATTACCCAAATTGGTACAATACAATGTTCTTAGAAAGGTCGTTATTGTTTGAATACACTAAATATAGGAGAATATATCAGATCAATCTGGTCGTTCAGCAAGGTATCTTTTGCATTATGATTGAGTTTAAAAATTTCTAATGATTCTAAATAAGTAAGTTGGGTTCCTTTCGGTAATTTGTGCATGATTTTAAAATTATCTATTTGTGGAAATGGGTGGTGGTTATCACGGCAATGATTTGAAAACGTTGAATCCGTTTTATTTTTCAAAAAAGATTGTTGGTGTTCTTTAAATCTTGTCTTGAACGATCGACCAGTCTGACCTATATATACTCCTTTACATACAGGACAAATCAAGTTATAAACTCCTGAACTTTCAAATTTTGAAGTGATATCTTTGGCATTGAATAAAAATCCTGAGAGTTTTGTCTTAGGTTTGAAAGCAATTTTAATATTACATTTAGGTATGACATTAGCAACTTTTTCTGTTAGAGGACCAAAATATGTTAAAGATGTGAATTTTTCTGATTTTTCTACTTTTAATTGAGGATATATGCTGTTGTACGCTAGTTGACTACGTTTCTTGTTTATCATTTTATCTATCAAACTTCTATGAAAACCATTATTTGAAGCAATTATTTTTATAGTCGAAATTTCTTTCTAAATTTGTTACGGATAATGGAATTGAAAACGCTCTGTGGATCATTGAATTAAAAGCTGAATGTTTATGGGAAAGAGGATGATTTGAATCCGACGGAATACATATATCCGTGAAAGTTGGTTTTCTATATATATCGAAACTCAAAGTATTATAATTATGAAAGATAGTTAAATCCAAGAAGTTTATCTGTCGATCCAATTCTTTTTCAATTTTGAACTTTATATTTGGGTGAATGCTATTAATATAATTCAAAAACTGATCTAATTGTCTCGCGATGCCCTTAAAACAAGCGATTACATCATCAACGTATCTATGCCAAAAACTTATATGTGATGCTTTTGTAGAATTGAATATTATGTTCTCTATATGTGACATGAAAATGTCTGCAATAAGCGGACTTAAGGGGGAACCCATAGCCAGTCCACTAGATTGTTCAAAAATTTTGTTATCAAACTGGAAGTAATTTTGACTAAGACATATATCTAATAAGAAAATGATATCATTTATTTTAATAATATCCATAGTGGATTGTTGCAAAATATCTAAGACAAGTGGTAAACACTCATCTGCTGGTATATTGGAGAACATATTATCAACATCGAAGCTAACAAGAAAAGAGTTAGCAGGAGTTACAAAGTTTTTCAGTTTCTGTACTAAAACAGAGTTCTTTACTGTATATTTTGGAGTGAAATTAGTTAATTTTCTGAATGTGAAATTCAGATCTTTGGCTAATTTATACGTTGGGCTATTTATGTGAGAAACTACAGGTCGTATTGGGCTATTTTCTTTGTGGTTTTTTATTAATCCGTAAAGTTTTGGAGTTCCAGGGTTCATATGTATTATTGAAAAATTAGGTCTTTCCCACCCGTAGGCGCAAATCATTATTTCTGTATTCAGTTCTTAACTCAATCTGCCCGATGATGGTCTAGTGACCGAAATTGCAATCGCAGTGTTAAATTTTTCAAAATATTTTGTGATAATAAACGTAGTATATTCAAATTTAGTTTTGTTCATCATATATATATATATATATATATATATATATATATATATATAATATATATATATATATATATATATATATATATATATATATATATATTTATATATACCTATATATATAATCTCTTGATAATTATTAGCAATAACAGGCTGGTTGAATCTTAAAAAACTCGATTTAATTAATAAATTGACGTTTCATTATGACATTCATAGTTATTCAAAATTTTTGAACAAAATTGAAAATTCTTTGACATTTATTGACTTGATAAAATTGAATATTGATCTGTCTTGTTAAAAATTCTTTCAGTCTAATATTAACATTCAAAATTGTTTCATTAGAAGGCAAGGGAAACTACAGAAACCTTTACCTATGTAATGTTCGAAAATAATAATAATAGAGTACTATTTATTTAACAGAAAGAAATTAGTCACGGGAAAATATTAAAAAAGTAGAGCAGAATTATCGGTATAGAACGTTTATATGGAAGCAGCCGTTGACACGTGTTTCGGACTCTTTGGTCCTCATCAGAACGGCGTAGCTAAGTTTAAATCGAGTTTTTTAAGATTCAACCAGCCTGTTATTGCTAATAATTATCAAGAGATTAAAAATAAATCACAGGCAACAACAATTCGAATAAATATATATATATATATATATATATATATATATATATATATATATATATATATATATATATATATATATATATATATATATATATATATATATATATATATATATATATATATATATATATATATATATATATATATATATAGTAATGATTACATAACTCATGTATGAATAAGCCAGAATCCGTGAATTTTGCATAACTACTACGTATTTATAAGTGAATATACCCTTGACGACGTGATAAATCGCTTTGGTGTTTCGCCTTGGGTCAAAATGTGAATGTTTTCATATTGACGATGTTTTGACGTTTGTCAAAAAATTCGTTAATCGTAACGAATACCACTCGAGCAATTGAAAATAATCATTATACTGACCTCGTCACTCGACGTATTTTCTTAAAACGTCACTCGAGGTGCGCTCTCGTGATGTTTCGCAAAATACGTCTCGTAACTCGGAAGTATAATCGATTATATTCGATGCTCTTGTGATATTATAACTGATATATAACTCATGTATGAATAAGCCAGAATCCGTGAATTTTGCATAACTACTGCGTATTGATAAGTAAATATACCCTTGACGACGTGATATAATCGTTTTGGTATTTCACCTCGTGTTCAAATGTAAATATTTCATATTGACGATGTTTTGACGTTTGTCAGAAAAAATTAATATTTTGTATTTGTTATTTAATCGTAACGAATACCACTCGAGCAATCGAAAATAATCGTTATACCGACCTCGTCACTCGACGTATTTTCTTAAAACAATACTCGAGCCGCGCTCTCGTGATGTTTCGCAAAATACGTCTCGTGACTCGGAAGTATAATCGATTATTTTCGATACTCTTGTGATATTATAACTGAATATATTATTATAATATTAGCAACACCTCTAACTACGATCCCAAATCCGATATACCAAGGATTTGCGTGAAATGTTAACTCTGAATTCAAATTGAATAACAAGGATGCACTCCTGGTTATGAAAGCTGAAAACTGGTCTTTTCATTTACATCCTTCTGCTCAAAGTTCGCCGCATCGACTCTGCTAATTAGAAGTTAAATCTTAGTTTATACTAAAGTTAATATTTGATGCAAAACTCAAAGAACTGGTGCAATACTGCATGATATTGATGTTCACTGAGAGAGAGAGAGAGAGTTATAACGTTTGAACTTAAATTGGTTCTGAATTTGTCTCCTTCACTTCGGAGAATGGAATTAATTGTTTATTATTCTGATTGATGCATTGAAAATCCATTGTGAACATTACGAAAATTTGTAGCTTCGGAACTGTAGTCATATTGTTTTCGAAATTATTGCTTTAATTTTGATCTCCGACAAAGTCATAAATTTTCTGACGAATATTCTAATATATATATATATATATATATATATATATATATATATATATATATCTTAATATACAATAAGGCTTAAGCGGGGAATAATCAAGTTATTAGGCAATTTTAAGGTCATAAACCTGCATACGGAAGCAGCTGTTTACACGTGTTTCGCACTTTTTGGTCCTCATCAGAACAGCGTAGCCAAGTTATGGTTGGACAAACTTGGAGATGGAGAAACAAAACAATCGAAATCATCCATTGTAAAAGACCATCGCCCATTTATAGCTAACAGCTCGAACACTCCAGTTTAGGAGCAAGATCTTCACATAAGCCACGAAGAAAGTTTATGTCTTCTACCGGACCTCGGACCAAGTAAATGTTAAGATACAATAAGGCTTCAGCGGAGAGTAATCAAGATATTAGGCAAGTTTAAGGTCATAAACCCGCATACGGAAGCAGCTGTTTACACGTGTTTCGGACTATTTGGTCCTCATCAGAACAGCGTAGCCAAGTTATGGTTGGACAAACTTGGAGATAGAGAAAAAAAACAATCGAAATCCTTCATTGTAAAAGACCATCGCACATTTACAGCTAACAGCTCGAACACTCCAGTTTAGGAGCAAGATCTTCACATAAGCCACGGAGGCAATTTATGCCTTCTAACGGACCTCGGACCAAGTAAATCTTAAGATACAATAAGTCTTAAGCGGTGAGTAATCAAGATATTAGGCAATTTTAAGGTCATAAACCGGCGATTTTTTGACTCCCCCTCCCCCCTTGGTGAGATGTCGTGAGTTCTTGCTCGACCCCCTCTCCCCCTTCCCGAATCTCACGTGAGATTTTTAAAAATGCATATTTGTTATATGAATGTTTAATCTGTGTTAATTATATTAGTTCAAGTAAATCTCAATATTTTATAAAAATGTGTAAAAAATTAAGTTAATAATAAAACAATGGTTGTAATAAGTCACAGTTTTTTTCAGTGAAAATTATTAGTGCATCGTATGTTTATTATAAAAGGTTATGGCTTCATTTTTTTATGAATAACATTCACATCGTACCGTGTATGAAAAAGAAATATTTACCCCAAAAAAAGTAGTTACTGTTAATAAATATTCATCAATAGTTAACGAATAATGTAAGAAAAATACTTTTTGATATTCGATAAATACATGAATTGTTTCCAACCAAATGAATTTTATTTATAGTTAATAAATTCTTCCATCAGGGCATAATTAAACCGCGATGAATATTTTTATGAATGATTTAGCCTTATTTTAATGGAGAAACATTTTTTGTCCACGACCGTACTAAAAATCATTCATTATACGTGTGCTTACTGAATTACAATTATATCTATTATTCACTAGTGTGTATAATGGTTTATTATACACTGCATGACGTCACACTCAAAAGGTATGTCCAAACTTGAGACTATCATTCACACTGTTAGGATAGTATTGTTATTAGATTTTTATGTTTTATGTAACTAAGATAACTTTTAGGCAAATTATTAAACTAATATTTAATATAATGCCCAACTTATTGAATATTTACTCTAATAAATTATCTATTTCATTTTTATCAGAGTGAAAGAAAGGAATGGAATCGATGTCAAGTGAAATAGTTGACGTTTACGTGAGTATGCAGTTTTCAGTGAACACAGAAAATGTTATGTCAACGCTTTCGATAACTATTTTTATTGTTGAAAATGCAGATTATTACTAATTTTTTCGAGGAAGTCGTGGACAAGGTATAGTATTCTACTCGCACAAAATTACAATTTTTCACTTGGGTGAATTGCGACACTCGCTTGCAGCTCGTGTCGCAAACTTCACCCTCGTGAAAAATAGCAATTATTTTGTGCTCGTTGAATAATATACTATTATTGTTGAAAATGCAGATTATTACTAATTTCTTCGAGGAATTCGTGGACAAAGTATAGTATTCTACTCGGACAAAATTACAATTTTGTAAATAGCAATCATTTTGTGATCGTTGAATAATATACTATTACTTAAGTTAACCCAGTTTTTTCCCCCACGTGAGATTGAGTGAGATTTTCCTCTAGCACCCACCCCCTTCCTAAACACCTCAAGTAATTAATGGATACACGTACTTGCAACTGTTTCGATTACAATTATTACTTGGAATGTAAAAGGGGTTGTCTCATTATTAATGACTTAATTTGTTTTATTAATTTTACTTCCAGTTGATATTTCTTGAATGGAATTGGCATTTACTTGGTGAAAGTTCATATTCATAACTTTATAAAGAAATAAAAAAAAAACCTGTGAAAAGTTATTTTTTTTTTATTTTTAAAAAAATTTTTTTTAAATCTTTTTTTTTATTGCTTTATAAATTTATGATATTTCTTCTCCAATTCAGTATTTCAACGTGCTGAACTCAAATAAATAATCCTCAATCATGATTATAAATAAATACATTTTCCGTTTGAAAAATTGGCTACCTAGAATGCACACTTGGCCAGATCTGAGCGGCCCAGGGGACAAATAAATTCTTGTAATAATACTCTGTTTCGGTCGAGTTAACGACAAACTCCAGTTGATCTGGCGTATAACATTATAGTAACTGTATCTTGCATATTGTCAGCTTTCAACAGAAAATTGTAAGGTAAGACCGTGACGTCCCGCCGTGCAAATAATTGTCGGTTTGACCATATTTTCGCATGAATTCGTTATGATTTGTTTTAGAAATGGATTGTGCAGCGGATTGTGAAAATGGTGAACGATTGGCGAGAGTTCGCAGACGAAATTCATATTGATCTGATATCGCAATAGGCCAAGCTACAGAGATTCAGAGTGAGCATTTTGTGTAAAAAGTGTTAGAAGAAAACCAGCTCCGCCATTGTTTGTCAAATAGTTCCACATGATATAGTGATATGTTTTTCACTCGACTTTATTATTTATATCTTTGTTATTAACAATTTTATGCAAAAAATCGCGTTTTTTTAGTTTTTCGCTTATAAAATTGAAACTATCAGAGTAATCGTGATGGTGTCAATGGACTTATTGTAGAAAATGAAAAGACGAAAAAAATGAAAGGTCGGACGACTCGATCAGACCCTTAGTCTGAGGGAAAATTGAAAAAAACCAGCCAAAATGCAGTTTTTTCAAAAATTCATAAGTCGGTTATTTTTTGAGTTGAAGCGTAGATCCTTCGGTTAGTATTATTTATCAATATAAAATTTATTTGTACGAAGAGCAGGAACTGTCCGATGCATAGGTTTTGATCTGTGGTCATTTGAATATTTTACTATGCAATTTTCCAGCAGACCTGAATGCGACAGGTATAGTCCGATGTCAATTCACAAAAAAGATTTTGAAAGTAGAATTCTCTTAGTGCAAAACGATCATCTTGGTTTTACACGAAAACGCTGAGAAATATATTAAAAATAAAGCTGAACATGACGAAAAATGGCTGAGCGCGTGAGAATAGTTGAAGAGTGGGGGTAGAGCAGCAGGCAAGGATAAGCACATTAGAAAGCGTCGGCATTTTGAACATGACGGTTATTTCTCGGCCGTTTTTCGTCATGTTCAGCTTTATTTTTAACATATTTCTCAGAGTTTTCATGTAAAACCAAGATGAACATTTTGAACTATGAGAATTCTACTTTCAAAATCTTTTTTGTAAATTGAAATCCGACTATACCTGTGGCATTCAGGTCTGCTGGAAAATTGCATAGTAAAATATTCAAATGACCACAGATCAAAAACTATGCATCGGAAAGTTCCTGCTCTTCGTACAAATAAAGTTTATATTGATAAATAATACCAACCGAAGGATCTACGCTTCAACTCAAAAAATAACCGAGTTATGAATTTTTGAAAAAACTGCATTTTGGCCGGTTTTTTTCAATTTTCCCTTAGACTAAGGGTCTGATCGAGTCGTCCGACCTTTCATTTTTTTCGTCTTTTCATTTTCTACAATAAGTCCATTGATACCATCACGATTATTCTGATAGTTTCAATTTTATAAGCGAAAAACTAAAAAAACGCGATTTTTTGCATAAAATTGTTAATAACAAAGATATAAATAATAAAGTCGAGTGAAGAACATATCACTATATCATGTGGAACTATTTTACAAACAATGGCGAAGCTGGTTTTCTTCTAACACTTTTTACATGAAAAAATCTCTGTAGCTTGGCCTACAACGTCGAATTGTAGTGCAGTCATTGAAGCTTTTTAGCTCAGAAATTTTCCTATGAACTGATTTACATGAAATTTTGGAATTAGGCTTATCTTACCCTTAACTTTAAGGGTGATATTGACCCGAACTCCGTTTCCACCCTGGGGGTGGTTGCCAGCCCTTTTCGGTGATGGAAAATTTTTCAAAATAACCTCGGATATCGATAGAAGACCTAATTTTGATGTTCTATAAAGTTTTTTCAGAAACCCAATTGAAAATTCGGAATTTTCCCACGATTTTCAACGGTTTTTTGCAAATATCTCCAAAAATATGCATTTTTACGATAATATTATAATGAACAAAATCGTAGCAGGTAAAAAAATGAACAAATTGGTTTTCTAAGTGCAATAGTAAGCGAGATATTGAAGATCAAAGCCGTTTTTCCTTTTGTCTGAAATTTAATCGATGTATTCAATGCCATCTAGCGGAGAGCGAATAAATTTTATGCATGCTAATGGAAAAGGATTTTATAGTGCTTGAAATAAGCTTTAAAATGAGCACCGTTAAAAGTCTTTTTCACGTAAAATGAGCTGTAATGAAAGAAAGAAGAACATCTAATGGTTTTTGTTTTAAATCAATGGGTTTCATAAGTGCCATTTCCACCAAAATTAAAATTAATCGTATTCCGTCTAGAATTAACTTTAATATAAAGTGTTTGATGGATTCTAGCAGTTTGGCTGCTTTGGAACACATATTTTTTGAAAAAATCACGATTCTAAGAAAAAAAATTTTTCGAATTTTTAAAAAAACCACCTTCTTTTCATAATATCTCAAAAATAATGGAAGATACGTAAAAAAGTGTAATTATAAAAAATGTAGGTTTTTTTTTTACAAAAATATTTTGGTTTTTTTTCCCTGTCGCACGAAAATTGACGGAGATATGATTGTTTAAAGAACGCGCAGTAGCGCAATCACAGTCTCTCTCGAGTCCTTTGACCCTTCACCGTTTCAAAATAAAAGGTTTTTCACTTCTTATTGTAATGAAAAAAGTTGTAGCTCTTTCAATTACCCTTAAAATGGTTTTTTAGAAGTTGTGATAGCTTCAAAATTGAAAGAGTTATGGCCCAAAAACTAATCGTATTTTTTCCTACTTACTAAACTGAACATTAGTAAACTGAAAATTCCGAATTTTCAATAGCCTATAACTTGAAAAGTATTGGGTTTCTGAAAAAACTTTATAAAGCATTTTTTGCCTAAAATTAGGTCTTCTATCGATATCCGAGGTTATTTTGAAAAACAAATTTCCACCACCGAAAAGGGGTGGCAACCACCCCCAGGGTGAAAACGGCGTTCGGGTCCGTATCACTTTTGAAGTTAAGGGTAAGGTAAGCCTAATAATTCCAAAATTTCATGTATATCGGTTCATAGTAAAAAATTTCGGAGGTAAAAACCTATTTTACGCTTCAATTACTGCACTATTGATTAAAACGGTGTAATTTGCCAAGCTATAGAGATTTGGAGTGAGAACTGTTAAAAGAAGACTATGTGCGCTATTGTTTCGGGAATACTTTCATATGATATAGTGAGATGTTTTTCACACGACTTTATTATTTATAACATTGTTAGTAACGAATTTATGTAAAAAAATAGCTTTTTTTGTTTATATACCTAGTCTGTCCAGCGAGACTTGGCGTTCACGTCATGAATTTTATATGACGTCGATCGGGAACAGTGCTGCCAGACCTGAAAAATAATCTTAAATCTAATTAGCTGATCCAATTTTTGACAAAAATGAGATATAGAGGTTATTTCGGCGACTGTCAAACGTGATGGTAGATCAAGAGGGTCCGACAACAATTTTGCAAATTTTGAAGCAGAATTAGAACTTCACATTCAATTCAACTTATTTTAATTGCTAGGAATGTGTTTTTTTCTTGAGGGATTCATACACAATTATGCAATAATTCTAAATTATTTATTCATTAATTTTACATAAACTTTTTAACAAGATAAATACTAATAATAAAACACGAAAAAAAAACCAATGAAAAAAAAACAAACAATGAAAATAAAAATAAGTAGGTTACTGAAAATGAAATATATATATATATATATATATATATATATATATATATATATATATATATATATATATATATATATATATATATAACCAGTACCTTAGAATGATCTCCATTGCACATTATGTGTAATATAATATTTTGGGGGTCATATATTTAGCTGTTCTGTTTCTGACATTATGGCAGATTTCTTGAGAACAAAATCTGCATAATTATTATTTTTTTGTATTGTCTCATATAGCATTGTTTTATACATATATATATATATATATATATATATATATATATATATATATATATATATATATATATATATATATATAATAATAATAATAATAATAATAAGTTTATTAATTTCAAATATCATTTTACACAATCACAGATAAGTATAAAAGTAAAATTGAAACATGTCACAGATAAACATTAATCAAACAACACAGCAGGCAAGGAATTCCTCCACAGTATAAGGCTCACATTGTAATATGAAGTCATGAATCCTTCTCTTGAAAACATTATGGTCCAAGATAGTACGAAAACGCAATGACAGGCGGCAGTATATTTTTATAGCCATATATTCAGTACTCTTCTCGCGAAGTGCTGTCGAGTGAGCCGGGAAGAGATAAGGAAAAATTCTTCTGGTTTTATTGACATTTTTGAAACTTGTGAAATAATTTTCATGCTTGTGGAAAAAAATCAGTAATTTATATATATATATATATATATATATATATATATATATATATATATATATATATATATATATATATATATATATATATATATATATATATATATATAAACCATATAACGTTAAAATGTTGAAATTTTTGAAAGAGCCACGACATGATTGTCTGAACCCAAGCTTCAAGATCGTTCTTATTACACCCTTCTGACACACAAAAATACTTTCCGCGAGGGACGAAAAGAAAAATACAACATTTTGAGAACCTTGAAAGTGACTTGATTCCTAAGCATATACAACATGTACGATACACTATTCAGCTTTTTTTTCAGGGTATTTATGTGAATATCCCATCTAAGATACCTATCCAAGCACACACCTAAAAACCTCACCGTCTCACTTACACTTATCTCGTGATCACAGTCACCTATCATAAGCATGCTCGAAACTGACCTTGGCGTGCTAAAAACAACACACTCGGTTTTTTGAAAATTTACAATTAGACCTCTTTCCCGACACCACCCATAAACTCCGCTCAGGACCACTGAAGATGCATCCAAAGCTGAAGGAATATTTGAAGCCGTTACAAGAAAAGTAGTATCATCAGCATACATAACAGGTCTGCATATCTCTTCCGGAAGTGCACTGGATAATGAATTAATATAGATGACAAAAAGTAATGGGCCCAGGATACTGCCTTGCGGTACTCCACTATTCAGAATTTTATCATCGGAAAAATAAGACCTGTTGCCCACCTGAATATGCACTCTTTGTTTTCTATAGGAAAGATAACTACTTATTAGCTTTAGTTGATTGTCTCTAATTCCATACATTTCAAGCCACTTCAACAACACCCCATGTTGAACGAAATCGAAGGCTTTAGAAAGGTCGAAAAAAAGTCCAACAGGTACTTCTCCTCTTTCCAGAGCAGCAATATATATATATATATATATATATATATATATATATATATATTATATATATATATATATATATATATATATATATATATATATATATATATATATATATATATATATATTATATATATATATATATATATATATATATATATATATATATATATATATATATATATATCTATATATTATATATATATTATATATATATATATATATATATATATATATATATATATATATATATGTATATATGTATAAAACAATGCTATATGAGACAATACAAAAAAATAATAATTATGCAGATTTTGTTCTCAATAAATATACCGTTATGTCAGAAACAGAACAGCTATATATACCTAGCTTGCCCCCCAAAATATTATATTGTTCACACATAATGTGCAATGGAGATAATTCTAAGATACTGGTTCTAGCTGTTGGAAGGTAGAAAGTGAATTTCATTCTAGAAACGACTCCAACAAATCCAAAGAGGGGTTGAAATCTGAGAGTCTGTGGTTGAAACAGAACGAAGCTATCAAAATTTGGGTACCTACACTTCTTGTTATTTCGTGGTTTTTGAAAGTTTTCTCAACTCCACAACTTCTGCAGATTGAGTTAGAGTATTGAACCTTGGTAGGTGGATTTAGTTCATGTTGAAATACGTTTCTTGATGGGTTTCAACCGTTTTCTTCATCCGTATGGCAATTCGCGAAGAATAGGAGACCATTCCTTTCGAATCAACATGTTTCGCGAATTTTTTTTGGAATAAAATAAATTCATTTGTCCTGGGAATCTATCGTGAAATGTTTCAACCTCTGTAACGTCAAATATTTAAATTATAAATTTTCGTTCAACAAATTCGTAGCGCTAGTGGAATTATTTATGAATCAAAATTGATTAGGCTATGCTTTCAGTACGTGAGCACTGAATAGAGCTTTCTGAAAATTTGGTACCATTGCAAATAATTAACTCCCTCATTAGTATTGGTTTCATCGGTTTGAATCAAATAATTATTTATAGTTATTCAAAATTGATACGCTTTTACTATTGAAATGCGATATTAATTAATGAAGAAATCAGATTATAATATTGACTGTGTACTATTCAGCTACATAAATAGATAGATACATATACATTTATTGAAACTGTAAATGAACACAAAATTGTTGTCACAGAGTATAGCATTTTTCTATGAAAAGCTAACAATAAATTATAAACTTATGAAAAATATGCCTTAATAATATTTTTAAATACAGGAAAAGAATCACATAAACGTTTTTTTTTTGGTTAATCATTATAAAGATAGGATCTCTTGTAGCTGAGTCGCATTCTTCCAGAAACTGATTTTTGAGTCCAAGATATGTATGATGAGCGACTTTTTTAAATTATTTTATAGTTTATTTTTATGTTAAGGTTTTCATTCGTCTTATCACGGCATTTTGGGGGGGACACCATAAACAATAGTTTTTCGCCTTTTATAATTAATTTATTATTACATGAATGTGATATATTGGAAATACTAATTTGTTATTTTTTTTTCAGGTGAGCATTCCTTTGGGACGGCATTTATATAATTAATGGACACTTGACAAGTGGCCACTGGCTAAGAATTTACACTCAGTAATATAGAGTAAGTAAAATAACTCCTCCAGGAGAACTGGTTACATGAATAACTTTTTTCGCTATTCACACTATTTCGATGAAAAAAGAATCATTATTACTCATCCAATTATTTTTACGCCTTAATAAATAAGAAAGAATATTATAAATTTTTAGTGTTTGAAAACTTAGTTATTTTGTAACAAGTGTAAAGCAGATTTCGAAGAATAATGAAAATTTACATAATGAAATGAACAAACATGTCTAACTTTAGGTACTAAACAAGTACTGGTTCGTATTTTTATAAATTCGTGCCTCCGCGGTCGCGAAAAGCACCCTCAACGGCCAGGAAAAGTACTCTTCATGGTAGTTTTTCATGGGGATTTCGCCTGTATCCTCCTCGGTAATGTGTATTTTTGACAGCGTCGGCAAAACGTCAAACTTCCGACGTTCGATTCTCACAAACCGTTTTAACGATCAGAGGAGATTCACCTTTGCTCTAGTACTTCATTTTAGCTTTCAAAATAGACCTTTCAAGCCCTAATTTTGTAGGCCCTTCTGTTTACCGTCCAAGAGCCTCCCGAAAGTCTAAAATCGATTATCAATTATACGCTATGTATTGTTAATAAAATATATGTGAGAGGTCCATTTTATGATCAACTCCTGATGATGAATAATGCTGATTTGTTAATGAATGTACAATTTGCCGATTCTCTATTTATTTTCTCCGAAGTCATGGTGGCAGTGGATATTTTATCTCGATAAAGATTGAGAAGTAGCATACCTACACGACAAAAAATAAAACACACAATGTTAAACCATGGTTTAACGCCGAGAAAAAAAGTATACGTATCGTTTTCAAAGCATTATCTGAACGAATGACACCATAAAAACATCTATCCGTCGCATCAATTCGTATTGGAAACAACAAAGATTTTCAATCCCCGAAAAAACGAAGAGGGCGAAAATTTCATCAATCTCATGATTCAACCCTAATATATTTCCAATTCGAAATAAATGGGGTTTGAAGAGGTTGAAAAGGTGCACGAGCAGAATTTCATATATCCTTACGTTGAGCATCGTAGCGCTACAGAATAAAACAGTGGCGTAGAATTACCGGCTCAATGAAATTTTATAGGAAATTCTTTTGAATTTTTCCATGTTTGTGAGCATGCTGAATTTGGTTTTGTCGAATTTTCGGAAACTTTTTTATTTATAAACGAATGTATTATTAGTTGTAGTTTCCTCGAAAATGATAGACTATTTCTGTTCATACTTCCTGGACCACGATTTTTGAAATTTTGGAAATGTCTATGTATATTAATAAATATTTATATATATATATATATATAATATATATGTATATATATATATATATATATATATATATATATATATATATATATATATATGTGGTCAATATTTCGACCACATATTCTACTTTCAAAAATAGAGATAAAAGTTCATATAAACTAGGGTCCACAAATTCTTCGTTTATAAGATACAGGATGTTGAAGGTAAAGACCTGACCTGGTTTTTTGTGAATATTTTCGAAACCTGTGATTGTAATTGTATACAATTTGGTACAGTTACTAAACTTTTTACGTTCTATTTAATTTACTAAAAGTTAGTAGTGCAGGGGGGTATTGGCGAAAAATTTGGCCCAAAGGGTTTGGTGGTTATTTTTTAGTAATTTTGACTTGAAAATTTAAAAATATAAAGCCTTTTGTACAAATAAGGTACTCCTCTCATACTTCGCTAGGAAGCAGCATTTTCGAGAAACATGCATTTGAATATTTCTTTACGAATTGATTGTTGTCCCGATATTAGACGTCAATATTTTAACCACGTATTCTACATCCAAAATTAGATATAAAACTTCATATAAACTAGGGTTCACAACTTCTTCGTTCTAAAGGTGAAGACCCGCTAACGGTTTTTTATAAATATTATATTTGAAATCACTATTCCAGTCTAATGCGAAGTGTGGTGCTGCATTTTCCCAACAAGGTCGGCAATTCTTGATGTTATCTTTGAATGTGCGCAACCAATATATTCCATTTTTATTAGAATTTGTAAAATATGAAATTTGTCATTTTAAAGCCCAACTAAAGCGTAAAAAGTTTCGTAACTGTTGCACATTTTAATCCAATTAT